>JBBPCX010067030.1:0-13748 GCA_037974365.1 Hydrocynus forskahlii | reverse complement strand
ATATGAGAGAGAGAATATAGGGTGAGTTGCCCTAATGTGGGACATTTTTGTAATGTAATTAAACTACAAAAAATGTCCCACATTAGGGCATCTCATCCTATATATATTCTTTCAGACACACGCACACATACATATCGCCAGCAGTGGCAGTGGTTGGGAGGGGTGCTTGTGTGGGGGGGGTAACCCCACATAGACTGAAACAGAGGCTTGGTGAAGAGTCCTCCACGGTCCACAGCAGTGCAGCGGAAGATGGTGGCTGTGTACTCCTCCGCCCAGTCCGTTGCGTCCACCGAGTGGATAGTCTGCCTTGACAAGAGGTGAGCAAAAATACATTAGGCGTTTTACCAACGAGATTCGCATCCCTCCGCGTTAAAGCACCGTGGCTGCCGCGTGATGCCCAGCCCATATCCGCGTTCGCCCCTGCTGCAGCGTCGCCGCGCGTTTCTACGGAGTGATTTGGTGATTTTTTTTTTTTTTTGTCGACGCAAGACATGCGCATTCAGAAACAGCAGGTCGTTATGGGTTATCTGGCAGGTGTTCTTTAGCGATGAGACGTGATTTTTAATACGCCGCTAGCGTGTTCACCGACCTGCAGCGCCACATTCGCAACGTGTTCTTGTTGAAGGCTAAATGCCCAGCGGGCTGTGGGAGAGCCTGTGGTTTTGCAGGGCATGCATCAGTCTGTGTGTGCGCGCGCGTGTGTGTGTGCATGTGTTTAGTCACACATCCCTTTGTCGTGCATGCAAATGTACAGTCAGAAACAATGTGCTGTTACAGTTAAAGTGCTCTCTTGTTCAGTCGCCCTACTAGATTTTTAGATTGCAGTTCACTGGTATAGAGGTGTCTTATTCTCCATGTAAATATGTGGTGCATTGCCCCCCACCCCACCCCTCCTTAGCCAAACCCTTCCCTGCAGGTTTCCATGGCAATGAAAGGAACTCTGAGATCACCTTACAGCTTGTAGGACTGACCTGGCTGCAGCTGAAGTCTCCAGTTGAGTTTTTAGACCTATCAAGTGCAGATCATGTTTAAACAAATCATCATGTTCCCTCAGTCTGTCTTTTGCTTTAAATGGCCATGCACTTAACTCTGGAGCACTCAGCACCAGTCTTTTACGCTTGAGATAAGTGCCCACAGCGGAATAATAATAGCTGATGCTTAGCTACTTCTGAGCTGTTCAAGATGCCCCTTCGCCTCAGAAACTCAATATATTGTCTGTTCAGACCAGAAAACGTCTCCTGAACGCAGTGACCCATGTGTAAATAGTTCATTCCTAGTCGCACCGTATATTTATCGTCAAACTGTTGCATCTGTTGTAAATAATTAATATATTACTGATAACTGATGTGTAAACAATGTTCTGTGTAGGTTGAGCAGTGGGCTGTTTAGTCAGAGCCTGTTAACCTTCGTACACGAATATCCCTGAAGACCTGAGAACCACCATCAGGGGTGGGGAGTAAGGGTAGGGGCGCTTGCATTAACATGGATCTTACTGTGTCAGCCAGAGGGAATGGGGAGTAAACTACAGCAAAGAGTTTTAATAGGTTCAGTAGGACATCTGGACACATCTGAGAGAGAGAGGGAGGGACATCGGAAAGAAAAACTTCAAAAAGGCGCTTCGTTGTTGATTTTTCCACAATGGTGAAGATGCTGGGATGCCAAACATGAGAGAGAAGTTGGAAAATGCAAAGGAATAGATGGTAAAATGCATGGAATATCATGTGATGGGTTTATTCTGGCAGGGTACTGCAGTGCACTAGCGATTCTATGGCCAATGGATGTGTACTTGTTTCCACTCCACTGACTGACAGCACACAAGTGGACATGCATGCATGCATGCACACACACACACACACACACACACACACACACACACATGTATGCAGACTGTGTGGTCAGAATCATGATGTCAGCATGTAATGGCTCACAATAACCTGCAGGCATTATACAAATGATCATGCTTTGCAATAACTCCACTGGACCATAATTGATTTAAAAATGGGATCCTTAACATTATGCATACGGCTCATGGCAATGCCTGTGGTGCTGCTGGCTTAGCAAACAGACAGCAGGGGGTGAGAGAATCTTAAGCTGCATTATGAATATTTTATTATTTTATTATTTTCAGTAGTTTTTGTATTGTTTCTGTCATTTTGTACAGGACAAAAGAATTTCCCTCAGGATAAATAAAGTTCTTTCTTATCTTATCTTACTTGACAGAAGCATTACCAAATACTTTATTGCATAGGGGGTCCCTGAATTTTGGCGTAAGTCGAAACACACCCTAACCTACGTGACTTACCTATCCTACCACGGCTGTAAAATCAGCCACAGATAAAGGAGAAGGAAAACTCTCTCACTCATAAGCCGCGTTACTGCGTGTTCTTCCACCAAACTCGTTTGCCCATGTGGTTCGTAAGTCAAGTGGGAGTGAGTGTTGTAAACTTGAAATGTCATATGTCGATACTGTTGTAACTCGAGGACCCTCTGTACTTGTACCGTGACAGTTAAGGTACCTTATATCCTGTATACAGATACAGTTTATTCAAAACACTGGCTTTGCCTAACTTGCCAAATTCTTCAGGAACGGAATCGGGTTACCTGGAGAGGAGAAAATGCTGCAGTTCTGGACAATAGTGAAAATCTGCAATGATATTTTGTGTATTTAATATCTGTTCTATCATTTTTTTCATTTCCCATTGACGATATTCTTATTTTGTATGCATTTTAAATGTGATTAAAAGAGAGAGTGTGTGTGTGTGTGTGTGAGAGAGAGAGAGAGAGAGAGAGAATAAAGAGAGAGAGAAAATAAAGAGAGAGACACGCCTGAAGCGTTTGAGGTTTTGTGCATGTCACGTGAGCTGGAGTTACTGTGATCTGAACATCAGTACCAAGAAGCAAACTGACAAAATGTCATAATAAGTCAATGAAATTTGTTGTTTTTTTCTGCTGCACGCTAAGCAGGCCAAAGTCGTTTCTGTGAAATCACAGGGTGGCGGTTACAGCGGCAGCACAGCAGTCAGTAAAAAGATTACTAGTAGCAGCAAACTAGTAAAGTAATAAGCTGAGAAAGGGAGGCCGAGGGCCCTGTGGATGTTTTGTCAGTTAGGAGGGTGATTATGATTACTGCATGAGCCCGATGAATCAAAGAACGCAAACCTCACATAGACTGGTCGGTAGACGCACTGTATGCTTGTAGGTGGTTTAATGCTTTTTGAAATGGAAACCTTTTGCCATAGAATTACTTTAAGCCCATGAGGTAAGCACGTCGCCATTTGTTTTTGAAATAGTGAAATGAATTGTGGGCATGATATGTGCATGTGTATTCTATTCGGGGCTCCATTATCACAGGAGGTGCCCTCTCTTTAAGCTTCATGTCACTTTAGAAAAATTGATTGACCTCGTTAACAACAAAATTATTGACCCTGATACATAACTATTGCTTAGTCATTGTTCCACAACCGTTGTCAGTGCCGTTTGTTGTGTGTAGATGCCGCGCTGTGACAATACTGAAACAGAGCGGAGCAGATCCAGATAGACAGGGAGAACGCGTCACTTTGTTCGTGGTTGAAAAATAGAACCTTCAGGCCTAATTCCATTTTCCGTTCGGTGACTTTTTCTCTCCACTGACTCTCTACCCTCTCTGTGTTACAGCTATGGGTATTTACTGAATATTTCAGTTGAAATCATAGCACCTGTCTTGTGAAAATGGTCGTAGCACTCCTGCCTCCTGCGTGGGTTTCTGCCAGAGTCTTCGGTTTCTTCCACAGTCCAAAGACATGCGTATCGGGTCAACTGGGGATTCTAAATTGACTGTAGGTTTAAATGTGTGAGTGAATGGTGTGTGTGTGTGTGTGTGTGTGTGTGTGTGTGTGTGTGTGTCCTGCAGTGGGCTGGCGCCCCGCCCATGGTGCGTCCCTGTCTCGCGCCCGCAGACCCCAGGATAGGCTAGCCGAGACCATAGGAAGGATTAAGCAGCTACAGAAAATGAATGAATGAATCTCTTGTAAACAAAATACATTATATAATTTTAAATAATAAAACTGGGAAACAGTAAAGCTGGGAACAGTATTTTCACAATGAGACATATCTTTTACGGAGGGTTTTAGGTCAACGTTTAAACTCTCTATGTTCCACAGTAGCTACAGTAGCCAGATCCTTTATGATGTAATATGTGATGGCACAGTTTTTTTCTTTCCACTATTTCTTTCCATTCATTGAATCCCCTGTATATTGAGTGGAATTTGTAAATGCTGCATGGAAGCACTTTGGTGCTTGTCTCTCTCTCTTTTGAGTCACACACTCTTCTTATATAGTAATGTGGCTGTGTTCTAAGTGCTTTAACAAATGTCCTTTTATTTCCTTTTTTCGCTGGGATTGTTTTTTTTGTTGTTGTTGTTTACCTTTAGCCCCTTTGTTCAGAGTCATCTTCACTATTACCAAAATGTTTCCAAAGAACGGACACAGTGTTCTTTTTAGGTATAAGCTCCTCAGACTGAGGCAGATTTGTTTGGGCATGTGTCGGCCATGTTAAGAGTTCTGCCTCACTGACAGGGCCTTACAATAAACTCTTACGGGACTCATCATTGTGTTCTTTCTGATGGAGTTTGGCTTGGCCTTTCTGTGTGTACGAAGGGGAACTCCTTATTTATAAGGCTGTCATCGACCAGGTGCCACTAAATGTATCACTGTATCACATGCTCAAGGTTATTAATGTACTCAGACTGCTCATGTGATTTTATTACACTTCAGCTTTTAACTCTGGGGCACCACTGAACTATATGCAGCTTTTAACTCTGGGGCAACACCGAACTTTTTTTTTTTTTTACTGTTAAAAAAAAATCCGTAAGGTTCTTCTTTTTTTTTATGTATCATGTGTTTTACAAAAATGTATTATCCTGTTGTTTAACTAAAGGATGATGATGATGACATTATACAGTTCAGGCTATACATGGCATCCGTCCTACATTAGAGTTGTAACTGAAGATGTGCCCAAAATAAGCTCATGACATGTCTGAAACAACTGGGTAATAGTCCCTTGGTCTGTGAATCCCCTTCACTTGTGCGAGAGTTACCATCCCTATAGCAGCATATAGATGTCCTTGATAAAGTCAAGATGTCACATAATGCGTTTAAACAGAGTCTGCACACCTTAATTCTCTCTTGATTAGGAGCTGGGAGAAGCTGGAGACTCTCCACTGATGTGTTACTCACATGTATCAGAACAATGTGGTGAGATGCAAAACCTTAAAGATGGCTGTTTGTGTAAGGTGACACATTACACCGAGTGCTGTATTATTGACAACACTGCTGGATGACTGCATGTGTGTCTGTTGTGTTGGGTATACATGTGTGTATTTGTGCTTTTTCTTGATGTGTGTTCACCAGGCCGGCAGAGCGCTCGGGGGAGGATGTGGACATCATTCTGGCCAGGCTAAAAGCAGTGAAGGCCTTTGAGAACTTCCACCCCAGCCTTCTGCAGCAAATCTGTCTGTGTGGCTTCTATGAATACCTGGAGAAAGGAATCACCTGTAAGTGAAAGCTGTGCGCTGTGTTTTCCTGCTGTTTATAATGTATCTAAAATTAAACAGATGGGATCACAAAATTTAACCAGTGAAGATGACCCTCTGAGAGATTTTTCCCTCTCTAGTGTATCGGCAGGGAGATATTGGCACGAGCTGGTATGCAGTACTTTCTGGGTCACTTGACGTGAAGGTGTCTGAGACAGCCAACTATCAGGTAAAAACACATTAAGGATATCCGTTCACCCATCAGGGATTGAGGTAACCTGTTTTTTTGGAAAATGTTTGTGTGGTAATACACAGATCATTAGAATGGATGATGATTTTGGTCCCTGGTGTCTCGAATGTTTTGTCATGTGTGGGTGCGGGGAGTTCTGTGGTGAATCTGAACAATGTTTCCAAGAGAACAGGGGATCCAATGAGCCATGGTGGAACTGCTCTACTGTTTATACCTCAGTTATCAATGGATATTCAGATTTGTAGACACAGTCATATGGAATTTTTTGGGCATCCCTTGTCATTGTTTTTTACTGAGAATATGTGTCTGCATACTTTAATCCACATTTACTGTCTGTGTGCCGAGTTCAGTTCAGTTCAGTCAACAAAGTTAATGTCCATCATTTGGTTAGGACGTCTGCAAAGGTTGGCGCAAGACCTTGAAGGTTTCAGAATAAGTTGAAAGTTTCTTGAAACTTGTCATCTGTGCAGAGCAGTCGAATGACAATGAAGTGGGTTGGTGCTAGGCATCCTCAGCTATGTCGAAATACATACATGAATTAAAATGTAGAAATAAGAATAAACTGCAAACATGACATAAGTAAGACATTAACAACAAAAACAGGAAATTGAATGAGACAATGAAACAAGTGAGATCATAAAAACAAGTTAGAAAAGTTCTCTGCAAAGTAAAAGTGGCCAGGTGGGAAAAGTTCTCAAGTGTGAGGATGCTGCCCTAATGATGATGGCCGGTGTGCCACGACAGGTGCTTAGCAGTGTTTACTCAGAGGAGCTTGAACCCCTGACTGCCTCCACAGTTGTTCCAGCTGTGTGGGTGTGTGGCCACTCCTCTGCTGTCTTCTAATGTCAGCAATCAGCTCCTTTTGTTTTGCAGACGGTTGTTTTGAGGTGAAGGTCATTGTCCTGATACCATGATGGCAGGATTCTCACCCAATCTGTGGAAGCACTCTCATCATTGTTGCTGAACAGACTGATGACACTGGTGTCAGACAGTTTCACTACCACTGTCACATGTCTGACAGGATAGTTTAGATAGTGGCCCAGACAAGTTCTAATCTCATGTCATAATAACATTATTTTCACTTTTCCAGGTAAAAGGGGCATAATTCTGCATTTTCGTAAAAATATATATATATATATATATCAATTCAACCTAAAATATACTTGCAGTGGAATATGGTAGTTATGTGTCTCAAGTCGGTACTGAAAATGTGCAAATTAGCCTCCTGAGACTCCCGTGTCCTGTGTCCTCATATTATGTTTTGGCTTCTCTATGACAAACACAGTGACAGCTTGCTCATAATACTGGTTAGAAGGGCTAACTTATTATTAATCCATAATTTGAGGGCCCCTTCCTTATTGCAGCAATGAAACAGTGTCATTAATTGTCTAGCTAACTGTTGGTTGCCTTGAAATAATTCAGTGTTGATGTCTACTATTACCCAACAGTTATAGGAAGCTAACAGAACAATAGCCATGTATTCCACAGCAGCACTGCACTTTTTAATAAGTGCAGCATTAACGGAACATGGACAAGATTTAAGCTTGTTCCTTTGCTGAAGGGCTGGGTAATACAGCATCTTAGTTGAATGTCTGTTAGTTAGAAGTAGTTATGAGCTCCAAATATCCATGGACAACTGCTGTAGCCCCGCAGTTATTGTGCCGCTGACTCATGCAACAAATCCAATAAAGGAAATTAGCTGTATTGAAGTGATGGAGATTTAATAAATGCAGGCTTCTTATGAAGCAAATTAAAATAATTTGCAGTAGACATAATGTAATGCAAGTGTGAGCATAATTAAAAAGTTGTGAAATCCACGCCTCAGCGAGTTGTTTTGGTGGCACAAAGGGGGCCAGCACGATATTAGGTTTTGTTGTTATGGCTGATCAATGTAAATCCCACCCACTGACAGGTGCCATTGTAACAAGATAATCCATGTTATTCATTTTACCTATCAGTGAGTTTAATCTGATTAGTTCTGATTTGTGAATATTCTACTAAATGCAACAT
This sequence comes from Hydrocynus forskahlii, assembly GCA_037974365.1. Lineage (NCBI taxonomy): Eukaryota > Metazoa > Chordata > Actinopteri > Characiformes > Alestidae > Hydrocynus > Hydrocynus forskahlii. The sequence continues at coordinate 5,978 of JBBPCX010067030.1, read as the reverse complement.
GTAGTTGTTCTAGGAGTGTCTATTTTTTACCAGTGTGAAAAACTGAAAACAGCAAAGCAGAACTTAATGTACATACAGTCACGTACTGTAAAGGCAGAGTGTAAAAATAATTTAATGTGAAATAAATATTCTGAAACACGTAAGCGGCCTGAATGGTGAGTGTCATGTAATATGTATGATATGTAAGGCCACCACTTATTTTTTTATTTGTGTTTGAGCAGTACATGTTTAATGGCATGCTGGCTTGTTATATCACTTAAAAGCATCAAATCAGTATCTGAAATTCCAAACTGAAAGCGTGTTTCAACATTTAAACATGATATTGTTTATTTTTATATATTTTCTACACATTGATATAGAAAATAAGACGATGGGTACCACCACTCTGTCCTTTTTTGAGAACATTAATTCTATGTTTGTACAGTAATGTGTAGAACTAGAGCTGCGAAGGCTAGTGCATCTGGTCTGATTCCACAGAAGAGCTATGGTAGTACAAACTGCTGAAAAAGATAAGGTCGGGTCCTGATGTTTATGTGGACATTACTATAACACCACCTACCTTTTGTTGCAGACCAAGTACACCTCCGCATGGTAACAATGTTCCCAATAGGAGTGGCCTGTTTTAGCAAAGTAAGGGACCCTGAAACACTGCAAAAATTTTGAGGAATTTTTTTAAACATGGCAAAGGGTTCAAGGTCTCTGAGCTTCCCAGATCCGACCGAGCAGCAATGGGACTTAAAGAATTTGCGTCTTGGGTATCAGACACCGCAGCACACTTTCAGAGGTCTTGTGTAGGCCATGCCTCACTGGGTCAGAGCATCAAAACTACTCATTTGAAGTTTGCCAGAAAATCCCTGGACAAGGCTGACAAGCCTTCACAGAACAGAATTCCAATTGAGCTAACTGGGCACAACAGTTGGGCCTGTGCTTAATTCAAAGCTAACAGGGTGGCCGATTTAGAGCGACAAACTTGTCAGGTCTAATCCAGGTCTCTGTAAGACATAAGGCATCAAGATTCTGATCAATTTCATAACAAAAATGGTTTTAGGAGTGAGTGATCTGGTACTAAGCAGTCCCAGCTTTAGCTTTAGATCTAAGGTGCTGCGCTTGCTGGCATTTGAGAGAGATTAATTAAATTATTAGGACACACTTTTTTTTTTTTTACGTTTTTTTGTTAGGGTAGGGGGACAGACACAGTCTCGATACAGTGGGACCTAGGTGACAACTCAAGGCAGCTTCAGACGGTCCAGCTGGCTTAGCCAGCCTGTCTGCCGCCTGGCCTCAGCGCTGGTTTGTCAGCAGCAATCTGAGCTGCACTGCCGGCTAGCTAACAGGCTGTGGACTATGAAAGAGAGTAGAGCAGCATCGAATGTGACTAATTGTCAGTAAAACCCACAATGTTTTCAGAGCACCACATGGACATCCAGGAATTCAGCACCCAAAGCCCTCAAGGCTGCGTCACATTAGGTTGGGGCCAGAGCACATTACACCATTCGGAAATAGTCTGTGCTAATTTACACACCTCTCAACACTAGTTTTAGTAACCTCCGGCTGCCGCAGACAAATATCATCAGTCCCTACATGAAACACTACACTGCAATAGCTATGGCTAGCTAAGAACTTCAGGTTCCCTACAATGTCTGGCACCCTGGCTCCCGGGAAACACCTAAAGGAGTAACTAATGTCACATGCTGAATAACCGAATCACCTGTAACCAGAGCACAGGCGTCTCAGCAGGCATTTCACTGAGCGGGGCAACTCTGTTCAAAACATGAGTGGGAGGAGGAGGGTGGTGCTCACGTGGGGAACCTCTCCCATGAGGGAGAGCTTTTCGACTATGCTGCCGAATTGTCACCCAATAGCCCTGCTGCAGGGGCTCTGAGGTCAGAGTCGCGGGCGTGCTGTCTCCGCCTAAGGCATCCGGAGTTGCTAGCAACATTCTTGTCCCTTGCCTCCTAGCCTTAGTTAAAGTCCAGATGCGCTCCCCCAACGTTGACACCATCAAAAACAAAACTAACTGACACTTCACACACTTGAGACTCGCGGTTTAGCGGTCAAACCTCCTCTGGGTCTGTGGATTGATGGCATTGTTGACCAATGAAAATAGCTGAATAAGCTTCAAAACGTTGGGTTAACTTACTAGTATTTTATAATTTTTAATGACTAGAACAAAATACAAACAGCTTGAAAAGTTGAGCAACACCGGCGTCATCCGCTGCAACAATGAAGCTCATGAACTGGCTCAGTGGTTTATATAAGGCAAAGGAGCAGCATAAGTACTTAGAACCATGTGACATGAAATGGTGTTTCATGTTGCTCAAGGCCCTGCTGTGATGGTAGAGCTATCTTTTCTGAGTGCTTCTATTCTGAATCAAACACTTTCAAAAACAATGTGATTGTTTTGACACTACAGTGCCTGTGTACGCATTTGCGTGTGTGTTCACCCTGCCATAACCAAAAACTTTTCAAATACATTTGAATTTGAATCATTTGATAAATGGGGGTCCTTGATATTAGTACTGACTGTGCCTCAGACGTCTCTCTTTCTCTCTCTCTCTCTCTCTCTCTCTCTCTCTCTCTCTCTCTCTCTCTCTCTGTCTCACTAGGATGCAGTCACTATCTGTACATTGGGAATAGGGACAGCGTTTGGAGAGTCCATCCTGGATAACACTCCACGACATGCCACCATCGTCAGCCGAGAGAACAGTGAACTACTGCGCATTGAACAGAGAGAGTTCAAGACCCTGTGGGAGGTGTGTGTGACTTCTGGAATATATGTACAGGGGAGGGGGCTTTTAGTCTGTTGTTACAATTAAAGACTGTTGTCTGTTAGTTTTTCTCCATGTGCTGTTTGAAAAACTCCAGCAGAGTCATTGCTGTGCTAAGAGTGATCCACCACCTAAATAAAACCTGTCCACTGTAATTGTAAACGGACTATATATAAGTATCTACAGAACGTATTTATGATTCCAAGTCCTAAACTTGTACCAAAACAAAGCCATGAATTAAGTTTTTGGATAGATTGTAGCAGCCCACTGCAGGTTGTATATGTATGTGTTTGTGTGTATATTCTTTCCATGGTCTGATCATGCATGTTGAGCCTTTGAAGCGTGTGGAACAGAGAAGGCAGTGCAGTACACAGCACAGGGAAAAGCAATGAAAGAAGTACAGAGCAGGTTAACATTACCTTATGCCGTGTGGGTGTGTTCACATGTCTTTGTGTGTGTTTATTATTTACAGCTTGTAGTCTCCATGATAAAACAGTCAGTGGCACTTTAGACTTTTTGTTGTTGTTGGCACTAAAACGGGTATTGATTTTTAAGATTTCTGTTCTCATTTAGTAGTGTTCAAATTTTTCACAGTTTGACTAATCCAACATCAGTCCTTCTGAAGACTGCTGTGTGAGTACCAGCCTTGGCACTGTCTGAAATTGCTGCTTGCTGGAGGTTTTTATGGGATCAGAGTAAATCAGACCAGAGTTTCTAACCACACTGACAAGTCTGCACCTCCATGATACCACCTTAATGAGACGTTGGGTGCATTCTGAGCAGACTGAGAGCAGTTTTGCTGAAGTTTTTCTTATGGAAACAATTTGTCAATTTCTCTCTTGCTCTCTCTCCCTCCTTCCCTCCCCATTTCATTAAAGCTCAAAGTACGATGTCAAATGTATTAATATTAATGGCTAGATATACATGGGAAGAATGGCAACTGTTGTGGGAGAACATTTGTCAGCCTTGTCGGGGGTATAGTAAACTCCCCAAATTTGCAGGAGTTACGTTCCAAGAGCACCCTTGAATCGTGAAAAAACGTGAATTTGTGATGTGATAAAAAAATGCCTCAAATGACTATTTTTATATTGTCAATCCTGAATATGCCCCCAAATATGCTCCCAAACCACTTTAATTTCATTTTAAACTCAGCTTAATATCTTACCCTTAAAAAAATGCAGAGGTAAACCCATACCCATACTGTACAGTTTACACTGAACTGCTGTCTCCCGCTGTGCTAGAATGTCAAATACCGATGTGACCCCTATATATACTGTACTGTAATTCATGCAAGCACTTTATCTTTGAAATGCGCTGTCGCAGGGTAAATACAGTAATACTTACAGTAATAATTTAAGTAACGATCTCGGACTGGCTACTTTCAAAGCTCCCATGTCTGAGTACAGCGGTATTTCACCATGCCAAGACAGGCTTTCTTCGTGTTCTCTGGACAGTACCAAAAAATGGATAGTTATAGTTTGTATGGAAATGTAGCTGAATGTATGTTGATATTTATGTTACAAAATTAGTAAATTGTATTTTTCATAATAATTTATTCCTGAAATGCATAAAAAATTAAATGTTTCCACGACAAAAGCAAAACCAAAAAAGACTGAAGCCGCGAATTCTGAACTCTGAAACATATACGCAAATGTTTAAACACCTTTAACAAATTCATGTTCTGTTGACAAGCAAATTATATATAACCAAATAAATATTGAGAATCACAAATATTGCATATTGGTTGGGTTGGGTGTAGGGGCATGTGGCAGAAGATGTGGATTTACTGCTAATATTGTTGTTACTGTGATTAATGTGCATATTGTTGTTGTTGTTGCTGAATCCCCACATCAGAAGAAGGCAATAGGCTCCAGGTTGCCATAACATTAACAGGCATACCTTGTAATCAGATTCATTGCTGTTCATTTTTGTAGGCTTGTGTCTGTGGCCTGTACTTGAAATGGGTGGTAGTCCATTATCTAGGTCATTGTGAGCTTCATGCTGAGCTTGTTTCACACTCAGAGAGGCAGGGTGGTGTTTAGGGTGCTGGAGAAATCAAAGAACATAGTTTGAGGATGGTTAACAATAAAGTTCACTACACTTTTCTCAGTGTAATGTCAGATTTCTATGTGTTTTACTTGCTTACTGTTCTTGTATGTGAAAACCTGCTGCCTCAAAACACACTTTTAATTGGAGACAATTTGTACCTTCTGATTATGTTGGCTTCTGCACGAAGCATGTAAATTTTTTGCTGGTCTGTAGCCAATAGAAAATAGGTTGGATCATTACTGGGTGGTATACTGTTTAAAACTGGTCCTAAGACATGAGTCTCATATTTACTGTTATAGCAATAGCACTGTTATGTTTGGATGTGTCACTACCAGCACAAGCACTTAGCATGCTACGCTGCGAGAGTTACACTGCAGGAAAGCTACATGAAGTCACTAGAGGCGAGGACATTAACCAGCAGAGCCTGTGAAACACAGAAAGGTCGGACACATACTCAGACCTTGCTGTAATTAGCATTTTTCACGACTTTTTACACGTAACTGGAAAAGGAAGCACTGGATGGAAGTGGGAGCACAGCCTTGGTTTGTTGAGCATACTTTGGTTTTTCTTAAAATTTCTTCATTCTCAAGTTGGATTTTTAAAAACAGTTTTCAAACTACACTTTAAGCCCTTTAAAATTTTTTCCAGTTAATGTTAATTATTTGGAAATTATTTTCAAAGTATGTTCTAAAAAAAGCACTGACCTATTTATTGTTCAGTTCCATTTCTGCTAATTTGCACAATTAAAACATTTAATACACCCTTCAGTTGTTAGGCATTGTTATTTGTAGTATAATGAGTCGCTGCACGCCTACTTAATGTTTAATATTAGTTTTATAATTGGAAATACGTTAATTCACTATACCATGACATTTACATTAATCGTCAGAAAATTTGATCCATATATTATATGCATTTTTGCCTCTACCGCACACATCTAGGTTGAATAACGCTGTAGTTTACTGAATTACTGTTTTCATTTTGCCCTTCCCAGACAGTCATAAAGTTCATACACACTAGACCACCGAATGTCTTCTAAAAGCCAGACTTACTGAGCTAAATTTGATTTCTTTGTGCCTGATGAGCTCTCACACACACACACACACACACACACACACACACACACACACACACACACACACACACACACACACACACACA
>JBBPCX010067029.1:0-13751 GCA_037974365.1 Hydrocynus forskahlii | reverse complement strand
TCTCTCGCTCTCTCGAACTCTCTCACGCTCTCTCTCTCTCTCTCACTCTCTCTCTCTCTCGCTCTCTCTCTCTCTCTCTCTCACTCTCTCTGCTGTCGCTTTGCAGCAGAAGGAATGCTGACAATTGGCAATCTCCTAATTACTTACGCAGCACCTGTGTCTCATTTGTGTGATGGTACACAAAGTACCAGTACAGGGATTCAGCAACTATATGCAAACCAGATTGACTAGAGAATCTGGAACCTCAGCATATTATTAATTGACAAAATAGACTGTACTAGTATTCCTGTATTAGTTTTAACACAAGCTTGATAGGCGATAGACCTATCCATGCTTTGTTTCTCTTGAAGGAGCTGTCGCTAAGTTGGACAAGCCTTACAGAACAGTAACAGGAATGTCATTCAACATAATGAGTATTTGTAGCAATTCTTTATCAGAATAATCTTTGAATGCTTTTTTGTAAATGGTAAAAAGTCCTTGCTTAGTAATTATGCTGCAATTTGATCATTTGATTGATAAATGCAGTATCCAGGTCATTTTATATATATATATATATATATATGTGTGTGTGTGTGTGTGTATATAGTTGCTGTCGGGCAGAAACCTCATAGGTATATTCTAAATAAATGAATACTGTGTCATCAAAATTGGTATAACTATTTTCAACACTGTTCACTGGTTAATAATTTCTAAATGTTACAGACCCACATGGAGACAGACCAATAGTATCGATTTATGAAAAAAACCCAACAAAAGACAAAAAGTGGAGTTACGAGGATTCCGCCAGACAGCGACTATATATATATATATAATGTCTACATGTTCTCCAAAAGGGAATACGGTCTTAGTGCTCATGTGTACATCACTAAAAGAGAGCAAAGGTAAGCCACACCTTTAGGAATCTCACTGTTTATATTTAAAAATGTCATGTTTCTAAAGTAAATTTAAACATTTGCTCTTATAAATTGTGTGTGATTATTACTTAGTGATCAAAGTAATCACAAGTTCAGCTGTGTTGATTAGGTTGAATGGTATATTTGTCAGTGCCCAGTCTCATTAAAGTTGCATTCATTTTCATACAGACACAGCAAGCATGCTTGTGTATGTATGAGGAAGGCTCAGTAGTGGAGGCAGGTGAGTGGTATTAAGTGTCTCGAAATTGAAACAGTGATGTTCTTTGCTTAAGTTTAAGATCAGTCTCAGAATAACAAGTTCCGCAGTGAGTCCTCCTGCTATAGGGGGTAAACACCTGCTCAGTATGTTCATCTGCTGTCAGGAAGCGAAAGAGAGAGAGAAAAGAGGAAATAAGCCAGCTGATAACCGAGCAGGTCTTTATTTCGAGCTCATGTGCAACACACAAGAAAAAACACTGCAAAGTAATAGCAGGTCCTATTCTGGGATCTTCCTTGCAGCTGAGTTTGACTGCACTTTCTATCTGACTTTTTTGACTTGCACATAAACACTTTACAAATTATTAATAAGTAAGAATAACACAAATAAAAAGGACACTGTACTATTGCTTTTGCGATTCTGTTCTGCCTGTATTCGTGTGGTCTTCTGTTGTTCTGTGGTCCTGGAGGAACTTTTGTTTCACTGCGTACTGTGTATATGGTTGAAATGGCAAATACCTACTAGACTTGACTTGGTCTATACTGTTAAAGCTCAGATCTCGGGTTCATCGGATAGCTATATACAAACGTATGTGCTTATTAATGGTCTTTTAGGCATTTATGGTCTAATTAATAGTCGTTAATAAACTAAACCATTCAATTTTTCACCTCTCAACCTTACATGACACTGGATAGAAATTATTACCCCCTTATAATGGAGGGTGATCCGTGTCATTTTTGCTCAGTGCAACAATAATACATTTCCATTGTGCTTTAGCCCCTAGCAGATGCATAATATTCCAGTTAACAGCAGTATTGTATGAGTTGCAGAGTAATGAGGGTATCTTGCAAAGTGCACATCTTGCAACAGGCTGGCAAAATTTTCTTCTCAAGGCACGTCATTCTCAAGTGTTCCAACATGAGGATGTGCGACGCACCAGCAGTAACAGCTGTTCAACACGGTTTAAGTGAAAATGTCCCGAGACTAGAGCTGCACGATATGGACAAATGCCAGTATTGTGATTAAATTGCTACATATTGCAATTGTGTAAAGCTGCTCTACATAAATATAATTTGATTGAATTGAACTGAATGCCTTTCAATATCTTAATGGGTCCATATCAGGCTTGATGTATGTAAATTGTTAAAGTTTCAAATCTTCTCAAAAAGATTTCTCCGATGTCACAAAACCACCACTCTCCTTATTCAGCTTTTAACAGTTCATACTAAAGTTCTAAGGAGTGTTTCAGCCACATACTGCCTTTTGAATAAGGTCCAATACAAGGCAGCCAATCAGAGATGATGTCATTTACATATATCAGTCTTAAAGGCACAGCCTGTTGAAGTAAGGGAAAAACAGGTTTGAAAATTATTGTGTAAGAACAAATTATGATGAATTACAAATTATAGTTATAAACTGTAATTACAATTATAAATGGGATGGAAAAAATATAAATAAAAGGAAAGTGTGGAATATGGGCCCTTTTAAAAGCAGCTTGGTGAAAGTCACTGTGTGATTGATTAGAGACTCATTTGCAAATTGTAGCATTCTTCTCTCATGGTCAATACTGTGGTGCAGATAAACAGGTGATATATTGTGCAGCCCTACTTGAGACCACCTGTGCAGTCATGCTCTAGTTTCCACAGCCTTGTGTTTGTACTTTTCCAACAGGTTTTGTGATCTGTGGGTTTCAGGACTGTGTGCTCTATCTCGGGACATTTCTAAAGACATTTCTTCAGAAATATATAGGAAACGTGTTGATTTTCCAGTGTATCTGAGCCCGATAACTGTGTTTCTGACACGCAATTCTCTCCCCACTGTTTATGACCAGTTGTCACCCCAAAACTGTGTCCATGGAGTTAGGGTTTTTTTTGGTCCCCAAAACCGCGTCCACCAACGGAATGTTTTTTGTGTCAGAGCTACTTTTGTTATTGTGGTCTTTAATTTTTATACCCTTCTTTGAGTTGTGTTTCTTTTTTTTTTTTAATCTCAGCATTGTTGAGCTGTGCACTGAAAATCTAACCCTGAAAATCAACTTGTTAGTGATGTCCTGGTACACCTTCACATTTCTGGCAGCATTAAAGATACATTTGTTTGTGTCATAGAAAACTCGTCAGCCCAAACAGACAGTAGTGCTTGTGCTTCGACTTCCCAGTTTTTAGTTTGTATCTACACTAGTGATGGGCCGATCCACGTTTTTCCAGTTCCGATCCGATTCCGATACACAACTACTGATACCGATACAGATTCCGATATAATACCGGGATCCGATATAATCTTTTTTACTTTAATATTAGCATTATATTTGTTGAAATTTTGTTGTTTGTTAGTAAGGTTAAATCACAGAATAAATAAACTACTAAGCACTTATTGGAAGAGCAAAAAATATACACAACTACACTGAATTTAAAGGCATTCCAAAGGAATTTATTTTACACTTCAGAAAAAGGCCGCAGCAACAGCTGTAAAATTTTGTAAATATCAAAAACACAACAATCTTGGCTGAATCATTTAAATAGTTTAAGTATTATGTCCATTCTAGCATCAACAAGTAAAAAAAAGTGCAAACTAATACATTTTAAATATGTGAATTCGGAGACACGACATGGGCAGAGTGTAATCTAACCACTTCTGTATTTAAGGTGGACCGGCCGAGTTACGAGATGCCCACCTTTAGCCTCGTCGAGTTTTGAGAGATAGAGAGAGGGGGAGAGGGCAAAAACAGCCAACAAAACACAAGAAATAGCCCCTGAAAGAACTCAAAAGAGGTCTTGAGGGAGAGCTAAGAGTCTTCTCTGATATTCCTTTTGCTTTTGGGTTGTCTGCTCTAAATTTGTTGCGTTTTTGGAAAATGTCAATGAGCGTCTGCTGCCGGGTGCCTTTTCCAGTTTGCTAGCATCTTCTGGTACTCTTTGTCGTGAAATCTCTGCAGGGGCTTGACTAAATTTGTTGTATTGTATGACGCAACCATACTTCCATCCTTCGGCACGCTGGCTTTACACACATTGCAAGTAGCCGTCTTGCTTTTCGACGTTTCCAAACTCTAGTATCTCCAAACAAGCGACATTTCATTCAAAACAAGGCTCGCTCAGATTGAAGTTGCCGCAGGTTCATGGTATGGGGGTGGTGACGCATCTCGTATTACAAAGCGTCCAGTTTAAGGTCCAGTGCAAGCTGCGAACTGGAATATAGAGATCGGGGCTGTCCGACCGATATCCGATATCGGGATTTACGGCTATATCGGACCCGATACCGATATCATATCGGATCAGGCCCATCTCTAATCTACACTGCTGTTAAAAGGAAAATGGGTCTTTCCAAGTCCGTCTGTTGTCATGGCAACATTTTGACCAATCAAACAGCAATGATGCAGTCAGCTTGTCTGCGGCCCACTTTTAGCCCTGCTGTCGAGTGGCTCGGGTACGGCTGGGGTTCGGGTCGCTTTATTTGTACTGCAAAAAGCATTTTGTCAGTGGTACGGTGTGGTTCCTTGTGCCAGTAGAAAAGCGACATGAGTCAGAGTCCTTTTGCAATTTATGTATAAAGGATTCTTCCAAGGACTTTCTCTGCCTGAAGTGGCTTGAATTGGTAATTCCTCTCAGACTTGGGCTTCCTGCTGCTGTGCCGTTGGTTAGGCCGGCGTAAAAGAATGTCTGTTGGCAGATTGAGCACATCGTCTGCTCTGTCTTACGCTGTCCAGAGACTGAACTTTGTGTTTAAATGTGTGTGTGTGTGTGTGTGTGTGTGTGTGTGTGTGTGTGTGTGTGTGTGTGTGTGTGTCCTTAGGTTCAGCCGGAGAGGACTGTAGCTGTGCAGCAGGGCTGAAAGATGTGCAATGGGATGGTATCTTGGGAGACGCCAGTTTGGGGCACACGCTCACACGCTCTGATCGCCGTGGCACTGCAGCTGTTCCTCTTCCTCAGCACCGTCCCTGCAGGCCAGGCTTCAGGTAACAGCAGCACTTCCTCCACCACCCTCACTCCTCACACACTACCAGTCAGAACAGGTTTTCTACATTTGCATGTCACTCACTCAATATTCTTGATTAACCAATACATTTACAGTATGTTGATTACCTTTATTAACCACAGAATGATTTTTTTTGTATTTTTCACTATTGACATAAAAAGCCACCCCATATAATTCTAATGTGGAGCACCAGACATTTATTAGATATTTACTGAGCTATTAACTGACAGCCAGTGGGATGAAAAGGTAACATGTGCATTTAAAGTTAAAGTTAACTCTGCATCACCAAACAACCAGGTAATAGGAGACAGACCTGCACTGTTACAAGTTCTTTCATTTTATAAAAGAAACTTGTTTAATTGACGGTTTCTTTAATAATTATTCACTCAACAATTTTCCAGTGTTTAACAAGAATAAAGATCTGCAGTTAATGGAAAACTGGATAAAGGGTAAAAAGCTGTGGTGTGCAAAAATTCTTGACTGGTAGTGTGTGCCTCCTCTTTGTGGCCAATAGTGCTGGTATACCTGTACTGGTGTCACACAACACTGATCTTTAGCTTAGTATTGTGAGATAAAATGGTAGCATGTCGTGTACTGGATGCCTCACATTATGTTGGAAGATCCATACACTCTAAAACAGAAGAAAAGAATGTTTGCCTTGGAAAAATTGAAAACCAGTGCAATGTTGTCTGTAACAATATATCAGTTTTAAAACAACAAAACAGGCCATGCAAAGCAAGCTACATCATGTTTGGACGCTGCAGGAATCCTGGATGCATTAAGTCTATTATTGATTCTGTGATTTTGTATTTGATCAGTATTGCCTGGCGCTTGGCTTGTGAAGGAAAGCGGTTCTCCTTCATTCTGTTTAGCTGGTCGTCTGTGGAAAATCTGAGACTTGTTTAAGTCCATGGTAGATTAGGGGTCTTTGTTTACGGTGTTTATTTGGACATATGGGCCACAGTGTTTGTTGATTTGTGATGAGACACACACACACACACACACACACACACACATACACATGCACAGAAGACAGCATGTGCACTGAAAGGTGTCCTTGTTTTTGTATCAAGCTGATTTCTCTGCACAGATGCCACAAATAGAGTGCTGGGCTTCAGCAGGGAGTCGGGATGAAGTGACCAGTGATGATGTTTGTTTTCAGTGGAACTTTTAGGACGTTTGTGTTGAGGGGGGGTTTGGGAGAGAGATATGTGTGAGATGTCCCCACCTTCTGTCTCTCACACGTCCTCTAATTTTTTTTTCTGTATTCTCCCTTTTTTTTTCTTTGTCTCTCTCTCTGCTCCTCCCCCTCTCTATGTCCCTCTCTCATGTTTGTTCTTTCATTCATTCTTTCTCTCTTTCTTTCATTATCTCTCTTGTGCATGTTCTTTTTCTTTTTCTATCTATCACTTTTTTGCATGTTGTCTCTCTGTCACATCCTCTTTCTCTTTCTGTCTTTGTCTCTCTCTCTGCCCTCCCTTCTCTCTTTCTCTCTCTGTCTCTCTCTCTGTCCCTCTCTCTCTGTCCTACCCTTCTCTCTCTGTCTCTCTCTCTCTCTCTGTCTCTCTCTCTTCATTAAGCAGTCCTCTGAACTAGGCAGATGTCCTTGCGGGGAGGCGGGTGCTGTGTTTATTTCAGGGGTGTGGTGTGATGCCCTGAATGACCTGAAATATTTGTGCTCAGAACACTTAGCTTCTCCCTCTTAATGTGATGGTCTTAAAATAGCAGTATTTCAGTAGTGCATGTGCTCCTTGCTGTCTTTGTTCGGCACGTGTTGATTCACAACGGCTCCAGCTCCCCTTGGCCTTATGTAAGATGATTGAGTCACCGGGTGCACTGGAGACAGTGAGAGCAGGATGGAAATGTAGGGACAGAGTGAGGAAGCGAGTCGTTTAATTCACGCATTCATCCTGTAGCATCATTAGCCTCCCACCCCAGACTGTACAAGAGAGAAACGGGAGTGTTCCACAAAAGAGGTGTGTGTGTGTGTCCATAAACATGATAATTATGGACATTTTGCTGACTCTCCCCAACCTAACCTGTAGCATTTATTTTTTTATAAAAATGAAGAATCCCAATTTAGCTTTTTATTCCAAAAGTTAATATTAGGGTTGTGTTAAATGTGGTGTCAACCTCATAACAGAGATGCTCAGACATTCTGATCTGGATGCTGAGATGAACATGACTGATGAGATTTGGTCATATATACTCTCGCTGGCCATCAGGACATCCCAGTATATGCATGCATGCACTGGTTTTCATCAAACGGATAGGAAACAAACTTTTGTTTACCGAGCTTAATGCTAACAAACCTTTTGTCTTCTCTGCATACAGTGAGAACAGTGAGCCTTTCGTGGCCAAGATGCAGTTTTGTCTTTGAAAGCAATTGCTTGTGAGAAAAATCCGTACAGCTTTGATTCCCATTGGTCTGTTTTTGTTGCAACACCTACTTCGACACATCACACAAACAGACAACAGTCAATTGTTTTGCATGTCAAATGGTCCTTTCCTGACAGCGTAGACAATGTAGGCCATGTGGTTTGTTCGAAGCCCAGTAGGCGCTCTGATAAGCAATGGAAATATCCCACAAAGACGGGCGTTTGTGTGTGCGCACGTGTCTTTGGCATGAGCCTGTGTAGTGCTGAGCTCTCCACAGACAGCGAGGGACAGATGGCATGAATATACAGAGTTGTTAGGCTTTGGTTTGTGGTCTTGCGTCATTTTTGGGTGTTTTCATATTATCCTCCCCAAAGCCTGCATTCCCTCCCTGCCTCATTCCCTCTGCCTGTCGATCTCAAACGCATTCACTAATCTCTTTTCGGGGTCTGAGGAAAAGCTCATGGGGCTCTCAGATCCATATGAATATTAAGTCCACAAATGCCATTATAACAGTATTGGATTATGGGGTGAGATTTTCTTAAATCCTAGTATACAAATAGACCTCAACAAAGCATCTATAAAAGAAAATGTCCAGTGCCCAGAAAGCAAAATAATACATTAAAGTTGAGCTTATATGAACTACATAATGTGTTTGTACATAATTTCAATATTCTTGATTCTTACTGTTCTATTTTATTTAGGTATTTTGCTTATTTATCTTAATGGTATTCATAGCATTTATGAAACTTTAACTCTGTGTTATTGTGGGTGAAATTGTGGTCAGATTGTTGGGGGAAATATGTCTGGGTGTTCATATAAGACGTACAAGAGTTAAGCAAGGGACACACAAATCAGATACCAATGCAAAACAGACAAGAAGGTACATTTGTGACCCGATCTGCCGTAATGAGTCAGAAGACAGCGTTCTGTTTATTTAGATATGGGCCGATTATGTTGGAAAAACATCAAAAATATTGATTTTTCTTTTTTGGTCTTATATGAAAGAAAAGGTCTTCAAAATTAATCTCCCAAAGTTTCATGATGGAAATAATTGTGAAATTGTACTTAAATGGCTATTTAAGTTGAGTTGCAGCTCTCAAATCTTACAAAAGAATGTCCAGAATAAATGCTGTTTTCGCTTACCACCTGTTCGTTTCAACCGAGGATTTCCCTGTGTTCCGCGTATCCTCTGAAACGTCACAATCTCAAATATGGTGTTAAAACGTCAATCCCTGATCTTATTAAACCTATCAAAATGCTTAATTCATGCAAACAAAACCGTTTCCGTTGCCAATAGGAAGCCCTGTTCACAGCCTTGTGCCCACCTATCCCCCTTGTCATATTAGCAGCATTCTGTGTAGCCTAATGCTAGCAGTTTTTTTCGATCTGTGATGTTACTGAGTCGCAGGTTCAAGCCTGGGTGTGTGCAGGGCTGGACCATGCAGGACGACGCGGGTTACACTTCCCTTACTGTGTAACCCACAGCGAGTGAGCTAAAACCCTAGGGTGCCAGTTTCACTCACAAGCACATCTGTGAGGCTTTTGGGAGCTAGCTGCCATCTGTTACACGCACCCCCCTAAACCTCACTCCCATCCGGGTCATGGCACCAGTGTAACTCGCCTCGTCCTGCAAGGTCCAGCCCTGCAAACACCCGGGCTCGAACCTGCGACTCAGCTGCATCACGGACTAGGAGTCCAGCACGTTAGCAAGTGAGCTAGACCCCTAGGGTGCCAGTTTCACTCACTAACAAGTCTGTTAGGCTTTCGGGATGGAGGTTTACCAACGTTCTACTCGCACAGCAAAGCTAGCTGGCATCCATCACACACATATGACAAGCCATTTTAACATTTAATAGCCAGAGTGGATATGTTCGCCAGATATCCGTAGTTCAAAATAAATGTTACAGATAT
Organism: Hydrocynus forskahlii; assembly: GCA_037974365.1. Lineage (NCBI taxonomy): Eukaryota > Metazoa > Chordata > Actinopteri > Characiformes > Alestidae > Hydrocynus > Hydrocynus forskahlii. Next base: position 4,382 of record JBBPCX010067029.1, on the reverse strand, counting down.
CCAAAACGACCTTCCTCCTGTCTACAATGAACATTACAGAGCTCTCAAGCATCTTTCTTCCTAGTACAAATGACGTCACTTTCCCCATTCATGTCTATTGGGTGTCTATTAGATATCCAAAACAACATTCTTCCTATCTACAATGAACATTACGGATATCTGAAATACAATTCTTACTAGGAGAAACTTTTGTTTCAGATATCTTCAATACAGTTGTTACTAGTCATAATTCTCATTTCGGATATCAAAAAATGAAAAAGACTCTTCAGATATATATAATGTAATTATGAATAGTAACAACTGTATTAAAGATATCTGAAATGAAAGTTTCTCCTCTGTATTTCAGATATCTGTAATGTTCATTGTAGATTGGAAGAATGTCATCTACAAGTGAAAACCCAATAGACATGAATGGGGAAAGTGACGTCATGTGTACTAGGAAGAATGACGATTGAGATATTTGTAATGTTCATTGTAGATAGGAAGAACGTCGTTTTGGATATCTGTAATGTTTATTTTGACTAGGAAGAACTGAATTACGGATATCTGACGAACATATCTACTCTGGCTATTAAATGTTAAAACCGCTTGCCACACACACACACACACACACACACATGCACTGACATTTTGCCACCCTCTCTCTCAAAGGCTCTAAAGCAAAATTGTATCTGTTCAAGCTTTGTAAAATCTTTGTCAATGTTCAGCAATCTATGTAAAAGTGCCTTTTCCTGGAGTCACTTACTGTCGACAAAATATGTCTGTATAATCTTTAAGTGTTCATCAATAGTGCACACATGTTCTCATGTGCTCTCTCTCACTCACTGACTCTGTCGCTCGCTCTCTCACTCACTCAATTTCTCATTCTCTCGTTCACTCTCTCCCACTCACTCTCTCTGTCTCTCACATACATACACATGCACACACCTACACACACTCTTCCTCACTCAATGCACAGACATTTTGCCACCCTCTCTCCCTCTCAAAGGCTCTAAAGCAAAAATGTAGCATGTCTGCACAGTTTTTATAAATATTCACCAATCTATGTAAAAAGCGATTTTTCTGGAATATGAATTATTTGATAAGTATTTAATAAATATTTTGAAATAATTGAAGCTTCAGTCTGATTTAATATATTTTCCTAAGTATCTAAATGCCTGTAGTAAAATTTTGTCGTTGAATACTGGGTGCATCTCTTTGGATACTATGGATTGTTAAAGATATCAACAAAAAACTGACGAAAAGCTGAAAATGCGATTTCCTCGGTTTTTCAGTTGGAAAATGGTGTTGCGATACCATAATTCAAATGATTGTAACTTGACAACCGTTTAAGATATAGCTTTGACCAAGATATCATTTTAAAGCTTATTTTCTTTTCAATGATAACAAAACCTCAGTTTTGAATTTTGTGACTCATTTTGCCAGATCAGATCACATTTTGAATGCTCTGCTTTACTAAGCAAACTGAAGACAGAAGCCATTCTGAATGAGAGCCATTTTGGCTGGTGTGAGCGTCCAGATGTGATCAAAGACTTTGTGGCAGAATGTTTTCCACACTGATTCTGAGAACACTGGCTATGCTGATGGATAAAGAGTTATAATCCGGAACATACAGGACTCGCGCACACATGCTATTTGTTCACTTTGCATGTACTGCCAGTTCAAAGGTTTTGCATGCACATTTGCATCTAACTCACTTAATATTTACTATAAATACATTCAATATCCTTTGCTAACTAATAAATTACAATATGTTTACCATTTGAATTCCTTTATTAGCCAGAAAATATCATGTTTTGTATTAATCACTACTGGCCTTATAAAAAAAAAACACCTAATATAATTATAATGTGGATCACCAGACAACTGTTAGATATGTAATGAGCTATTAAGTGGCAGCCAGTGGGATGAAACTGTGAATGAGTGCATTTAAAGTTAAAGAACAGTCTTAAATTTGACATTCTACAGTAAATAGTGATTTTATGTTCAGTATATCAGTGTGTTCTTGTGGAAGTTCAGTATTACTGTAGTTTCATCAGAAACCTGGTTTGACTTGATCAGTCCTTCATTAAATTAAATCAGGAGCTGCTGATGGAGTTTCACAAATCTAAACAACAGCTGGAGGAACCTGGAACCGAACCTGTGTTCTCCTCTTTCTTGGTTTTTGCATTTATTCTAATGTTAACTTTCCTGCCAGAAAGTCACTTTATTACACGCTGAGGAAAATGGCTTTAAACAATTTGCACAGGTGTTTAAGCCTTTTGTTTAGTGCTGTATGTTAATAAAAGGAGTCATCTCAGACCATTTATCAAGTAGTGTCCACACAATGTAAACTGATGTTTTTAACACACAATGTAAACTGTTAAAGCTGCTGTTTTCAATTGGTGTAAAAAAAAAAAAAAGATCTGAAAAAAAGGTCATGGCAGGATGTTTATGTATTTGTAAGCTTCATAACTGTACTACTGAAGGCGTCAGAGTGTTTTGGGTGGGGGGGGGTCAGGAAGAGAAGTGAGCAGGGCTGTTCTGCATAAGGTCTGAATGTGTTTGTGTGAACGGGAAGCGGCTCCCTGTAGACTTCCACTGCAGTGAAGCGTTTTTAGCGCTGAGCACACAGTTACTTTCCCATGTTCTTCACGGCTCCTCCTCTTTGGACTGTGTTGTTTCTTTCCAGTGGGGTTGTTTAGGCTGAACTAAACTTCACCAAGTGGCAAAAATAATCAAATGCTAAAAACAATTAATAGCCAGTCAACCAAGAACAACCAATAGCAATGAAAGTGAGGATAGCAGAAAAAAGTTCATTTCTGCTGTAAAATAATGGTGCTCATCAATGACCAGTAATCATTTCTCATGCAGTCCTCTGGGTTTTATGCTTGTGTGCTGTGAGTTGTGTTGCAGCAAAAATGCTCACCCCACCCCGGGAGGCCCCGAGGACTGGTTTGAGAAACCCTGGTGTAAATCATTCCTAATTCCCAGACTATGTTCATTCCTTTGCTTTAGTACCTGTATACATGAAAACACACCTACACCTAGTTTTAAAACTCTACTGAAGTTTTAAAAGTCTACTAAAAGCAGTTTGTAGTTCAGAGTTTGAGTCGTCTCTGAAACATTCTCTTTCACATTTACATAAGAAATACAATTTTACAGTTTCCCCATAAAGTAGCTTTCATCTGAGGTTAGAATCAGACTCAGTAGCGCTAACAGAAATGCTTGCACTACTCTTGGTGATTATCTCTCATTTCCTAGATCAGCTTCTTCTCTGACATCTCCGCCTACTGCAGGTTATCTGTTTAATTAAGCAGTGAGAGCTGTTGCTTTATTATCTTAGATAATTAATGGGGACCCCTTGCATAATTATTAATACATTGTGCAGTCCTTGGAACCCCATGCAGAGAACATTTTTATATTTTCCTTGCTTAAATACACCTGGCTCAGTTCAACAGGTAATTACCAATCCTTTCATAAGCTGGTTCAGACCTGCAGAGAAAAAACAACATACTGCTCTGCATGGGGTTCCTAGGAGCAGGACTGAGAACCAGCTGTATAACTGAAAAGGAAAAGAGCAGGAGCTGTTAATGATTCTGTTTGCTTTTTCTCAGTGTCTGAAAGAGGTTTCCTTTCACACCAGGAGGTGAAGCAACCCAGATGTGGTTCTCTTGATGAACATGTTCTTATGCTCTGCACAACCACAGGAAGTGGCTAGCAGGAGGCAGAGGAGCTGCTTTCGCAGGCAGATCTTGTAGCACAACCTCGTAACCAAATTACATTTAAAAGAATCCCACATTCAGTTCAAACAAGACTCGGCAGGTCTAGTTTGGCTGGACCACCACCGGCTGAATGATGCATAAATACAGACCTATGCATTTGAGTCCACTTGCCTGCAGTGTCTGTTGGACACCTGGTGGCTTGGACATCTAATAAATATTTCAAATAAACGTAGTCTTTTTGACTTGTATGTTAAAACTGACCTGAAAGTCAACAAAAACTCTTATAAAGATGGCAGGGAATTTTAGCTTGAATGGGAGTTTGCTATGCTGTAAATACACGGTTATTTATTGCTGTCTACCTTCAGTACTGTGCAGAAGTCTTAGCCTATAACCTATAACCTATGAAAATTATAGTTAATGTTTAGTTGAGTAATGAGTGTTTTTCACATGATTATTACTATATATAGTAAATAAAACATATGAATAAATACAAAACATTATATAGTAATAGTGATTTTATGTTCAGTATATCAGAGTGTTCCTTGTGGAAGTCCAGTATTTCCATCAGAAACCTGGTTTGACTCAATCACTCCTTGATTATATTAAATCAGGAGCCGCTGATGGAGTTTCACAAATCCAAACAACAGCTGGAGGAACCGAGGAGGAATCTGGAACCGA
>JBBPCX010067028.1:0-13751 GCA_037974365.1 Hydrocynus forskahlii | reverse complement strand
CCTCATAGTAATAATAATGAGCATTAAGCATTTCCCCTGATTTGTGAACACACAGTACATTATATCTTTATTTGTGCTTTTTTTTCCAGTTCCTGGAAGGAGAGGAAGACTGGATGTGGGGAGAATGATGTAATGGAAGAAAGCTTTGATGGAGCTCAAAAAGAGATGGAGACCATGAGAAAAGAGCACAAAATGGAGCTCCAGACCATAATGTCAGACTTCAGCTCCACCCAGACACAACTACAGGCCCGCATTGTCGCCTTGGAAACAGAGTACCTGCTATCCATATTATACCATTAATAAATAATGTGCCACTCACACAAATGCACAAAAAACGATCATGTGTCCTACCAAGATTTGACTACTGAAGACCGTACATATACCATATTACAAGATTTTATGACTATAATGAATATATTTCATTACAATATCTGTCTTTGCTGCTATTTTATACGTGTGTGTGTGTGTATATATAGATAGATAGATATAGATAAATAGATACTATATATATATGATGTAACAGGACAATACATGTAGATGCTTTTGTTTCTGTTATTTAATGTACTTCCTTTTTTAAACATATTTTCTTTCATGCTTATAAATTCTGTCCATATTTATAAGCATATAATGTGTAAACAGGCTGCGAGAGAGGGAGGAGAAAGGAAAAAGAAGAATAGAGGATCTGCACACCATTGCTAAGCTGCAGGACAAGCTCGGCGAGCGAGACCAGCTCATCAAGAGACTGGTGGTTAGTACAAGAAATCAAAAACATGCCAAAAATGAGCCTTTTCTCACATTCTAACTATGTGACTGTTTTTCCCCTTTTGCCCTCCACCAGGAAGACCTGCATCAGGCGTCCCAGCATCCCCCTCCCAGCAGAGATGGAGCGGTGAAGCCCTACTGCTCCAGAACACGGCCAGGAAATCTCAACCCTACTGCGAAGGTGTTTATAAAGTTAAATCCACGCTAACACCACTCTTCAGGATTATCTGGACACTGAATAAAATCACTAAACCTGCCCTCAGATGGACACTGGCACAAGTCTTAATGTAAAAGGCTTCATTAGTGTGACTGAATATAGCCAAAATAGGCTTCTGGAACTGTCCCAAAGTCAACACGTCCGTTAATATCCAGTGTAGTACGCATGTATTCAAATTTTTTATCTGTTGCTCAGGGGCCAAGGATCAATCGTTTAAATAATTTATTTTTGTGGTCGAGAGAGAGTGGACGGTTGAGTCACCTTAAAAACGTGTGTTGGAGAGAGAGCCTGTGATGTCACGGCAAAGGTGCCCTTGAAGTGACAAAATGCAGAGAACCACAAATATGGAGAAAGAAACATGTAGCAAAACACACAGCAGACTCAAACAGACTTCAAGACACTAAAGCTCAGGTCAGTTATAAAAAAGACATGAGTCACTGTTTGTTGTGGTTTAACCCTCTGGCCCTCCTGTGGGACATTTTTGTCCACTTCACTCTCTTTTTTTGATAATTTTAGCTGTGTTAATGCGTATAGAATGAAACTTCCCAAGGGTCTGGAGTTTTTTCAGATCTTTAAATTTTTTACTTCAACTCATTAAATGTATCAATAATATGCTCCATACATCCAACTTTAACACTCGACGCCCTCGTGGACACTTTTGGCCAGTTGAAACCCATGAAAACTACATTTTTAAATTCCTTGTTATTTACACTTTTAAATCATAAAATTTAGGTTAAAATGCTTTCATTCTAAACTAAACACTTGAGAAATGTAGTTTTTAGTGTTTTCTTCCAGATGATGTCATTTATCCATTTTTGGCCAAGCGAGCAATTTTATATAATAATCTTCCAACAGGGGAGTATGATGATTTACTGCACTCCAATGGAACAAATGAATGACACAATTTTGACATAGGTGTGACCTTTAGGATAATGGTTTTGTGTTTGTGCATGAAAATAAAATTCAGAGTTGCTGTTAATCAGTTACATATTTCAGATTTGTTCCATTTTTGGCCCCAGTAGCATTGAGAATGGCCATTTTTGAGGTCGTTTACTAACAGGTGCATTGTAACAAGTGCACTGGTATTTGAAGGATTTAAAAAAAACTAAGGAACAGATATTTGATACTTATGACAAGAACTGATGTTAGTTAAAAACTTTATGTAGTAAAAATAGCAAAACAATATATAACAAGATATTAAAATTTTATATAAATATATGGCCATTATATAAAATATTATATAAAATTGCTTGCTTGGCCAAAAATGGATAAATGACAATCTGGAAGAAAACACTAAAAACTACATTTCTCAGGTGTTAAGTTTAGAATGAAAGCATTTTAACCTAAATTTTATTATTTAAAAAAGTGTCAGTAACAAGGAATTAAAAAATGTAGTTTTCATGGGTTTCAACTGGACAAAAGTGTCCACGAGGACGCTGAGTGTATAGTAAAAACGAGGAGGGCCAGAGGGTTAATTAAACAGCTTGGAAATGCAGCCATCCTTACCCATAAATGGTTTGGTAAGAGACCCCAAATTAACACCCCCACGCTGGTGCAGCTATAAAATGCTGAACACTGAATGAAGAGAATCAGAAGGTCTTTGGTTCAAATCTTCAGAGCAAGTAACACAAATCTTCTTTTAACACAAACTTTTTTTGTCCATAAAACTAATGTTTGAGTGCCTCCAATCTGTTTTTATAGCAACTACGCAATCACACTTCTCATTTTTTTTGTCTGTATGTTACTGAATGTTAGTCTCAGCCCCTCATCATCTGCTTCCATCTCATTTTATTGCATTCATTACATTTTTACGGCCCACACACTAGGTCACTTTTCATAACCACTTGCACTACTGATCTGTTACTATATTCTGTTAGCAATTGTTAGCCATGTTTGCACTATTGCTACTGTTATTGTCTTTTTTAAACTCTTTCTCTTTATTAATGTTTCAGTGAGCACATTCATGACAATAGAATTTCCCTCATGATACATAAAGTTCTTATCATCTCATTTTCTCTCAGAAATGCATCTAGTTCTTAATGCTAGCTGACTTGCTGTGTCATTTAATCTAAAATCTGAACTATAAAGCTATGAAAAAACCTCAGAGGTGTTACTTTCAGGAACAAACATGTACTGTGTATAAATAATTGGAAACAACCATTAGACAAGTGAAGTAAATTAGCTTTTTTGTGCTTTCAGAAGGTTGTTGAGGACATACCACCGCGTGTGACTAGCGTACCAAACCTCAGCTCACTGGAGGGGGGTTCTCCAAAGGCCACACGATCCCCCAGTATGGAGCAGCAGGGGTCCCGTGGGATACCCAGTTTAGAGCAGGGCAACCGGGGGATCCTGCTGTCACGGACACACACTCCTCTTTCCCCCGTTGCAGCTGCTAGACACACACACTCTCCGGTTCAGGATCTCCAGCACCAGTTACAGCTCAACTACAGCCAGCACATCAGGTAATTACTCTCTCACACACACACACACACACACACACACACACAAACACACACACACACAAACACACAACTTACAGCCATCATGAGATTTAGACTTACTCAACCTCAATGCCCAGTAATTACATGCAGTTACATTGTGGGGGACAGTATTCAGACACTTTTGTTTTCCTTACTTAATATACACCATATGCACAAAAGTATTGGGACACCTGACCATTACACTAACAGGGACTTTAATGACATTGCATTCAAATATAGACTTTAATATGGAGTTGGTCCCCCTTTACTATAACTGCTTCCACTCTTCTTGGAAGGCTTTCCACAAGATTTTGGAGTTTCTGTGGGAATTTGTGTCAATTCTGAGATGAGATCAGACACTGAAGTTGCATGAGAAGGTCTGGCCCACAATCTCAGTTCCAGTTCGTCAGAAAGGTGTTGGATGGGGTTGAGGTCAGGGCTCTGTGCGGCCAGGCAAGTTCTTCCACGCTGAAACTCATCCAGCCATGTCTTTATGGTGCTCGCTTTGTGCACTGGGACACATTCATGCTGGAATAGAAAAGGTTCTTCCCCAAACTTGGAAAGATGGTGTTGTCCAAGATGTCTTGGTATGCTAAAGCATTAAAATTGTCCTTCACTGGATGTAAGGGGTCTTGCCCAACCCCTAAAAAACAGGTGTGTCCCAATACTTTTGTCCACATAATGCATTTCCAGTGCTTAAGTCCACTTCTAATTTACATAATTATCTTATGAATAAATATGAACAAAAGAATACTGACAATATAAAAATTATGGGTGCTTCGAAGTTTATGAACCCTTTAGAATTTTCTGCTTATTACTGTTACTGTACACATTTTAAAGCTATAACTAACAACAACCACCACAAAGTACTAATTTGTGGTGTCTGAATACTGTTTCCCAGTCAGATTTTTAAACAAATTTGTTCTTGAATTACATATCTTTGGTACAAAATTGATAAAGATATGTTTGAAGTGAAGTGAAAGAAATCCTCCAATCAACACACATCACTGTCTGAAATGCAGTCAACATCGGATATTTCCACATTTCTTCGTATCTTATTTTCTTGCATTATCGTTAAATGCAGATGTTTTTGTGCTTTAGGACTCCGTCTGAACAGAGAGTAATTGAAACAGGCCCGGACCCTCAAGACCCCCAGAGACAGGAGTGGTTCACCAAGTACTTCTCATTTTGAACCAACACAAACTTGCTCACTAAGACATTCAAAGTAATCTTTGGATCCACATGTAGACGACATGTGACAACCATCAAAACAAATTTATCTACAAGGACTTCGTCATCGGTGTTCTATTAACCAGCGTTCCACACGAAAGCGCACACACACACACACACACACACACACACACGTTCTCATGCATTTCTACAGTCCTGCGAGTTTCAACATATGCATCAATGTGCTCAGAAAGAAAAGGAAAACCGTAAACAAACATTCAGACTTGCCATAATTCATGTTTATGCGACTCTTCAGGGATATTTCACAGACACAGATTAAGCCTAGTCCTAAATTACTACTTTGGTTCCCTTAAGTATTTGCAAGTGAGCTGTAACCTTTCGCTTGTCAATATTATATACCATCAATACACATGGAATGCAAAGTGGTCATTGTTTGTGTTTTGGTATAAAGGATCAGCTCAATTCAAGAGGAATGTTCAGTGCAAAAGTGAAGCGCATCCCTCCATCCCCATAATCGATCGACCAGGATGTGGTGTGAAGTTTATTTCTTTAGCGTTGCAGTGGAGCTATGATGTGGATACGGTAAAAGTGTATGCCAGGGGTTCTCAGCTTACTTTCAGTGCAAAAACGTTCCATGGATCCTCACTTTCTTTGTCAAAATGTCATTAATGCACCACCATCTGGGGAGTTGAACAAACAGGATGAAACTTCAGCAAATGCTCATATTAACTCTTTTGTTACAGTTTCATGTTCTTTATTTTGGATGGCCAATGTGGGCAAAGTCCCTATTCATGTCAAATTAACAGATAAAATCTAGGACCTCTGGCTGTGCCAAAGACCCCAGATTCTAGGAGACAAGAGACACGTCTTAATAGTTTTAACTATATTAGCCTCTTGACTTTGTTTCAAAACTAAACTAAAACTTGCCACCAAGTGTAATGGCCAAAATGAGAAATTGTGTACATTTGATTTGTATGGTTACTTCTTTTGAAAAAAAAAAAAAACATGGTTAAACACTACACAAATATAGTGCATTTTCACTGCTAAACTACAGTTGTTAATACAGTAAGGGTCAGTTTCCCGGACAGGGATTAAGCCTAGTTCTGGATTATGTAGCGCTGTGAATAGAGATTTTCCATTGAAAAGGAAAGGGTAGTCCAAGACTAGTCTTAATCCCTGTCTGGGATACCGCCCCTAAAAGTGTAAGCCTGAGGTTCTCAAACTTTTTTCAGCATTCAGTGTAAAAAGGTTCCATGGATCCTCACTTTTCCCCCCAAAATGTTACTAATGCACCATCATCTGGGCAGCTGAAAAAAAGATAAATAAAAAAATACAGCATGAAACTTAAACAAATGCTCTTTTGAACACTTTTGTTGCAGTTTCATGTTTAACATTTATATAAATTAAAGGACCCTCTGGCTGTATGTCAAAGACCCCAGATTTTGGGAGGCAAGAGACATCTAAGAGTTTTAACATATATATTATTTATATAATATATATTAAAATGTATAAAAGCCGTGTAGCTTAATTTCAAAACTATATTAAAAAAATGTACTGGCCAAAATGGGAAATTGTCTACATTTGATTTTCAGGTTTTTTTGTTTTTTTTTTAATATTGTTAAATACCACACCCAAAAAAATTAAGTGCATTTTCAATTTTGTATGCAATTTTGTCTTTTGTTAAAAATGTTTTTCACCCAATGTGCCGACAGTTCATTCCAGCATCAAGCCATTATTACACTGAATAAGTTGGTGATGCCATGGAAGCTGCAGGATTATAGATCAAATATAATGAAAATATTAACAGGGCTCATTGTTCAAAACACAAATGTCATGTATGTGTAAATACGATTTTAAATGTTCACATTTGTTTTGCTATATATTTCAGAAAACACCTGATTTTGGAAGGTAGAATGTGCTGAGTGACCCAAAGCTTTTCTGATTGGTTAAACTGAAACTAAACTGGATCCGACATTACCCATACTTGGCAACACTGTGCTTTATCTCAACCCACATACTTAATGTGCCATATGAAATAAAAGCTTTTTGTTTAACATGTTAAAAAGTTTGTTTTATTAGCCCGATTGTTTTTTCTTTATTTACACTGCAGATATTTTTTACAAAGTAAAGTGGCCACAGCACAGCACATACTAAACAAACTGAAATTCTTTCTCTGCATTTAACTCACTCCCCAAGTGAAGCAGGGGGCTGCCACAGACGAGGGACGTCTGGGGAGCAGTGTGGGGTGATGGTACCTTACTCGAGGGTACCTCAGTGAGGACACACTAGCAGTTGGGATTCGAACCCACAACCTTCTGATTGTAGGTTGCAACTCCGTGACAACTAGGCCACCAGCAGTTTACAATGTAATTTTAAAACGATAATAGTACAGGTCTAATAGCAGTGGTTTAAAAAAGAAATGTACATCCCTAACAGTTTGTGTTCACTGAAACAGGCTGCAGTGCAGGAGCGCATCTGTGGCTGAACTGTAATTGAGGATCTCTGAATGGAAGGACTTGAGGCAGCTCTTTATCGCCTTCTGCTGGCTGGATTGTGCTTTGCTCTTGTACTTCATAGTTAGAAGCTTGTCCACCAGGTAATGTAGCCAAAGTACATTGGAGTGAGGGTTGTACTCTCCCCAGCAGTTACTGGAAAAAAAGAGAACATTCAAATCAAATCAGTTCAAATAAAGGTCAAATTTACTTGTTTTACAGATAGCTGGATGAGACAGATTAAACTCAAAATGAGTCGTTTCTTCCACTAGCAGTAAGAAAAACAAGTACAGGGGGTCCTCGAGTTACAGTCTCGAAATACGACGTTTCGAGTTTACAACACTCACTTCCAGCGTTAGTCTCATACTCACGGACTATGTGGGTGAACTATTTTCGTGCGTGCGGTGGAAGAATACTCAGCAACGCGGCGTATGAGGTTTTTTTGTGGCTTAGTTGTGTTTTTATGATTTTACAACTGTGTTAGGATCGGTAAGTGACTTAGACTAGGGTGTGTTTCAGCTTACACCAAAATTCAGCTCACATCACTGTGGAAGGAACGGATCTGCGGCATAACTTGAGGACCCCCTGTAGTTATGTAGTTACTCTATATGGCCAAAGTATGTGGACATCTCACCATCACACCTATGTAAGCTTATTGGAAACCCTATTCAAAAACCATGCCAATTAAAATGAAGATGCCAACTTTTCCTGGGAAGGCGAACCACAGCAGTTTGAAGTGGAAATTTGTGCATTCAGTCAAAGGTCAGGTGCAATCTCTGTTCCAGTTCAGCCCAAAGGTGTTGGTGCACTAGGGTACAGTCATGCTGGAACAGAATAGGTTCTTCTAAAAACCTTCCACAAAGTTGGAAGCATGACGTCCAAAATGTCTTGGTCTGCTGAAGTATTAAGATTGTCCCTCACTGGAAGTAAGGGGTCTATCACAATACTTTTGTCTATATAGTGTATCTTTGAATGCTGTACCGTTAGCGTTACCCTTTAAAGGAACTAAGAGTCCGAGGCCAAACTCTGAAAAACAGCCCTTTAATGCTGGCACTATGCATTCTGAAAAGTCTTGTCTTGATAGCCACAAACCCCAGAAGCATCCGTCAGACTGTCAGCTACTAAAGTGTGAATCACCACCCCATGAGAACTCATTTCCACTGATCCAGAGTCCAGTGGCAGCATGATTTTCACCACTCCAGCAGAAAATTTGCCATTGCCTATAGTGATATTAGCATTGGCTGTAGATGATCATGCATGAAATCCCATTTCATGAAACTCCTCAAGCACAGCTCTTCTGCTGATGTTTCTTCCAGAGGTTGTTTGGAACTCTGTAGTGAGCAATGCAACAGAGGATGCCCACTACAGTCTGCTCTGTGAGTTTGGGTGGTTTACAGCCACTGTTGCTCCTAGATGCTTCCATTTCACAACACTAGCACTTCCAGCTGGCTGCGGCAGATTTGAGAGGGCAGAAATTTCACAAATGTATCTTCTTATGGCTGTGCCACTGAGCTCTTCAGTGTGACCTATTCCACTGACAGTGTTTGTGGAGGTCGCATGGTTATGTGCTTGATTTTACATACCTGTTAACAATGGATGTAGCTTAAACACCTGAACTCAGTCATTAGGAGCACTGTCCACATATTTTTGGAAATACAGTTTAACATAACCAGGTAGCACTGCCAGCTTACAAGGTATATCTACAGCTCTGGAAAAAAAAATAAGAGACCACTGCAATTTATTTTAAAATCAGCATCTCCATGAGTATGACGACCATTCCATGCCAGTGTCTGTTAAATTCCTACACAAGCACCTCATTCTGCTTTATGAAGGACTGATTAGTGATCACCTGAATCACATCTTATTTAATGAGGAAAAGTATAAAAACACTGCTGTAATCAACACTCTCCTCTCACAATGTGACCAGTTGGATGGTAAAACACTACTAGAAGTTCATCAAAGGTAATTATTGCCATTTTGTTTAAGAGTGAATGAGAGATTGGTTTTCTTTTAATTATTCCAGTTCTGTATCATTTCTCTTATTTTGATGTTTTGTCATTTCCTTTAAAATTATGCTTTAAAGAACAATGTTTTTATTTGGAGCTTAGGAAAAATATTGTATATTGAATATTGAATATTAAAACTAAGTCAAAGCTGTTCAGTTTCAGACTTGCACCAATAAAAGATTAAAACCTGAGAAACATTTTTACAGCGGTCTCTTATTTTTTTTTCCAGAGCTGTATCTAGTAACATGTTGCTAATTCTATGGTATTCAAAACAGCATGAATTTAACCAGGCATAGATTCTACCAAATACTGTTGTGTGTGTGGCAGACAGGCACAAGTGCACAAAACTAGACATGTTGCTGTAAACAGTCTTTTCCACTTCAACCCCAAACATTATTAGGGTTGAAATTCAGGGTCTGGATAGACCACTGAAGTGCTTTTTGTCTGAAGTACCCGTAAGTGTTTTTTTTTTGTTTGTTTTTTTTTTGCTTTATGTACCATCCTTGCTAAAGCCCTAAAATAGTTCTGTATAAAAAGACAACTGAGATGCATGAATAGTGCCATACCATTCACACAGTCATTTGAAATGACTTGGTAGAATGTACCAATTGTGTGAAGGTAATAAAATGAGCCCATCCTCATCCCATCATATATAGATTGGATAAATAGCATTCATTACAGCACAAACAGGTGGACAAAAACTTGCTGCTTTAAGGAACATACGAGTTGTTGCAAGTAGTTGCAAGGAATATTTTTTGATGCCAGAAAGACCTACTTGTTCTCCTTCTTCATCAGACGATAGATTTCAAACTGATAATCGCCATGACCCATGAACAACTCCTCATCATTTGCTATGTCACACGACACCGTTAGTCCATCTGGGAGGGGGAATAGATGGTAAGGTCTCATTAATTGAATAAACAGTCATAGAAGGCTGACAAAAAGTGCACAATAAAGAAGATGGAAGTGGGCGTGGTGTGCAATTGTGATGGATGTAGAAAGTTGTAGTAATAAACATACCAATCTCCAGACGCGAGAGTGAGTAGTCTATGATATTCACATGAACACCTCGTGTCTCTACAGAGCATACGGAGCCATTCAAAATGAAGTCGTTTTCCTTCTCCTTAGTCGTTTTTACCAGGATATTTCCCCAGTGCAGATCCCTGCAGAAATAATGTATAGGATTTATATGAAACACAGCAATAGTTCCATTTATCTTCATGCATTCAAAAGTTAGTTCAAACTGTGCTCACCACCACATGCTCATCCATATCCATAACATGTGCAGCCATAGCCTCGTATAAGTCATTCTTTTCCTAGCTTTAATGTACAGCAAGTCCAGTTTTAAATTAGCTAATGAGTTTAATGAGTGAGGCAGCTGGTGGCCTGGTGGTTAGGGAGTTGCCCCTGCAATCAAAAGGTTGTAGGTTCGGATCCCAACACCGCTAGTGTCATCACTGAGGTTCCCTTGAGGAAGGTACCGTCCCAACACATTGCCCCCCAGGCGCTGTGTTCCTGGCTGCCCACTGCTTCATTTGGTGAATGGGTTAAATTCACACTGTTTACACTGTGTGCCGTGCTGTAATGTGTTCACGCGTGACTATGAAGGGCCACTTTACTTAATCAAGTGTGGTAAACCAGAAAACAGTCTCAACTGCAGTATTTATAACACAGTATTTTCCAGTGCTCATTAAAGGTTTAGTAACTATCAAATCCTATAGATTAGTGTCTCATAAACCCATCTCGCACTCGTCAGACAAGTAAAGAGTGTTTCTTAACCTGGGGGTCTCAACCACAAAACAGCTCTGAAGAGTGTTGGATGGTTGTCAAAAAACAACAAAAACAATGGATTGATGTGCAGTGTGCATAGTTAGAGTGTACTGTAAAAACTTTAAGAACATCTGGCATAAAGCAACTGGGATTTCAAACTCCCTACTTTCCTGTCTTTATGTTTTAGGCACAAAAAATCTGTGAACAGTACAGAGGCCTAAGGCAAATGGAGGTTTAATGCTACAAAATTTCAGGGTCTGTTATTGGGTTGCTAACACAGGTCAACAGGTCAAAATCATCAGAGATAACTTTGTGGGTTTTGTAATGTTTTTCATGCTGATTTCAAATCTGTGTTTAGTTTTTCCCGCACGTACAGTTTTGGTGATGAAGCTAGTTATATATTGCATGATAGTGGTATAATTAGCATATAATAATCATATTATAAGCGTTTTTGAAGAACCAGTGGTAGCTGACTGACACTGATCATTATAT
This sequence comes from Hydrocynus forskahlii, assembly GCA_037974365.1. Classification (NCBI taxonomy): domain Eukaryota; kingdom Metazoa; phylum Chordata; class Actinopteri; order Characiformes; family Alestidae; genus Hydrocynus; species Hydrocynus forskahlii. The sequence goes on along the minus strand of JBBPCX010067028.1, from coordinate 2,341 downwards.
CTATGCCACAGTGTGTGCCTATCTGACTTCGCACTGAAAATATTGAAACAGTTACTTGATTGGTGCCTGCGGTTTAATAAAAACCACATGCAAGTCTATTGCAAACTAAAATTTACTCATATTTCAAAAATTTGATGTGACTGAAAAACAAAAACAAAAGCAGATCTGAAATTAGCATGAAAAACTGGTTTGTTGATTTTCTGATGATTACAATTTTTTTTTTTGTTGACCTGTGTAACCTAAGAACCATCCAGTACTGTCAGCGGACGGAAGAGATGTCACCACCCCCAATTTCTGACTCTGATTCAATTTGGCTGCAGATGGAGACGGCTTCAACTAGACCAGCATCACTGTCTTCCTTTGCTCACTTAACAAACCCTTACTCTTACACTGGAGATTTAGAAATGTAGATTTAGATTTGGAAAGTTAGAGGAGACTTTGGATTTCAAATCAATTTCCTCATGTGTCCCAGTTGCCTCAAACCCAGCTTTTTCCCTGTTTATAACTGAGGGGTCTTTTGCAACTTGGCGCAATCTTGGCATTAAAACACTGAGATCTTGATCTCAGTAATACATTCTCTTTGTTCGACAATGATTATCTAAACTTGTTGTCCCAATACAACGTTTTTTACAAATCAGGAATTCCAATTAATCCCCAATTTCCCTCCCATCTAAGTAAAACCTAAGTCTTCTTACACCTCTTCCAAAGATTATCAGAGATGATCAAAAATTCACGAAGATGTGAATCCTAATTGCAGCAGGTGTGATCAGAGCCCTGTGAATCATGTGCACATGTTCTGGTGCTGTTTGGCCCTCTTTGTGTTTTGGACTGACATTTCCACACTCTCAGAAATATGCGGAACACAGACTAATCCAGTCCCTTTTATGACACTTTCGTCAGCCGCTTTGCAGCTGACTAAAAATAACACTGACGAAATTGTCTTTGTCACTTTGTTGGCAAGAAGCCTAATTTTGTTTGAGTGGAAATCAGCAACACTCCTCACTTATACTCAGTGAATTACAGAACTTTTAAACTGTATTAAGGTGGGGGAAAAAGTCAGGCATACATTTAAAGCAGCCAAAACAAATTGTACAGGTGGATACTCCTTTTTCTCATTGATGTCCCAGAGTAACTCATCCCTGCTGGATGGAAGGAAGGATTTGATAAATGTTAGTGATGTGATAAATAGATTCGGTGCATATGTGCAGGCCAGAAAGGCTTAGAAATGAGAAATGCATGGCTTGACTTGGCTGATCAGTAAATATTTTTAATTTAAGTGCATTTTTTGTATTCTGCTTTCTTTTTTAATATCATGTTCTTGTGTTTATAATTTCACATCAACATAATTGTACTGGTATGGTTGACTGTCTGTTTCACCATATACAGTATACATATATTTTTAAATTTCACCATTCTGGTTCCATATCCGTTAATATTTTCACTTGCAAATGTATATGTATACCATGCATTTATGTATACAAATTTCTTAAAACATCCAATAAACAAGGTAAAAAAATAAATTAAAATGATGGAAATCAATGCAAAAAAAAAAACAACAACATAAAAACCTTACAATTCTTCAGTAACTGATGCTACATGATGTGAAACCAACATTAAGCAGCCACTGCTGCAATGTGGGCACTCTTTTTGGCACAGGTTCCTAACCCTGGTCATGCAGTGCACTCCTGTCATACACATAAATTGTCAGGACATTGGGTACTCCATGCTGGGAAGCACTGGGATAATAGTGTTTTGTATAACTGAAAGAGTGTCTTTGTATGTGTTATATTACCTGTGTTCGAAGCACAGTGCCTGTTCAGCTACAGCCAGTGCAGCAGTAACCTGGTGCAGAATGCTTTTGGCTTGGGCCATAGAGGAGAGCTACACAAACACAAACAAGCTGTGAGACATGTATGTTCAGTACTGAAGCTAAAGTAAGCAACAGCATGTCCCTTTACCTTCCCTTGCATATTCTCCAGATCACTGCCTCCGAACTCAAACTCCAGAATCACAAAGAACTGCTCGTCACTGAAGAAATCTGGGCACATACACACACACACACAGACACACAGACACACACACACACACACACACACACACAAATTCTCTTTAGACTATAATTACATAACAGACCACATTAATACTCACACTATATGGACAAAAGCATTGGGATGCCTGACCATTACACCAACAGGGACTTTCATGATATTGCATTTAAACACATACGCTTTAATATGGAGCTGGTCCCCCTTTACTGCTAGAACAGCTTCCACTCTTCTTGGAAGGCTTTCCACAAGATTTTGGAGTTTCTGTGTGAATTTGTGCCCATTCATTCTGTAGA
>JBBPCX010067027.1:0-13752 GCA_037974365.1 Hydrocynus forskahlii | reverse complement strand
TTGACAGGGGGAGGGGGAAGTTACAGGTGTGAAACACCCATCTAGTGAATATGCATGTGAAAGAGCAGAGAAAAAGTACTTATTCGTTTACAAATTGCATTGAAACTACATAACATTTCTGAATGCTCTCCTTACCTTTTTAGCCAACACATATGTTTACAAGGTTCAAACTTCAAAAACCTTGCTCAGACATATTTAGGGTGTGTTTTTTTTTATTTGTTTGGAGACCTCTGAAAATAGTTTTTTGTCATATGTTTACACAATATAAAAAAAACTAATTTCATTACATTCACTTTACTTGCCTGTTAATATAGCTGGGGTTTTCCAGAATATTACAATATATGTCACTTTGGCATAGATGTTTTTAGTTAGATGAAATACTTAACAATGTAAAGGTGTAGCAAACTGCCTCAAAGTGCCAGCAAGGCCTCGGACCTCAGAGGGTTAAGGGAGAGTTCTCAGATCATAGCACATGAATTACCTACTCTTTCTTGACTCCACGATTGGGTTTATCCTCCACGCTACACTGGTGTAATGGTTGGTCTCTTAAATCTATGACATTGTTACCATTTAAACACTGATAATCATGCTTTATTCAGCATCACATTGTAATGACCTGAGGTAAAGTCGACACTGGACAATGACTGACCCTCACAGCTTCTTTTATTAAAGTTGTCCCTTTACAGCTAATTCCTGCACCAGACCTAACCTCCCAGTTCTCTGGCTCTCACACTTGCTTCTCATCCTCACAACACACACACACACACACACACACTCTACGCATGCTCACACTCTCCCATACACCCCATACTCCCCACACTCCCCATACTCCTTCTAAGCCCAATTTCAACACTAATAATAAAAGTGCAAAAGAACAGAAAAACAATAAAACATTTATAACACATCATTTAAATAACAAAAACCCAATAACTAAGGTCACCACAATATATTAATGTTGTCATGATGGGAAGATTCAGAACTACCCTGTACTACCATGACTTGAGCAGCCCCAAACCTATTTTTAATTTTATTCACAAACTGGACTGAAAAAAGTGACGGTCTGCTTTGACCATTTTTAAGTTAAACATTCACTGATCTGTGAACTACTCCACATGTCCACAACTTAGTCATAAAATCCCTTTTTTGACTGGAAGATCTATTCCTGAAGCCTTTATTCATCCACATATATTTTATTGTTTATATTTCCATCTGTCTTTCTTCAACTGCTTCTCTTTCAGAGCCATCCTCCCAAAGAAAACCTACACATCTTTAACAGAAATCTAAACTCACAGAAGATAATTCATAGTGAAGAAAACTATGTGAACCTCCCTGTAATTTATTGAGTTGTTGTATCTAGTGTTTTCTACTGAAATGTTCTATTTTAATCCACTGTTCCAAACATGTTCTGCATCAACCATCATTTTATTAAAACTGTGCAGGTGCCTGAATACTCACACAGCTTTTGTAGAAACTCTGACTACTGGGAGCAGCCTCAGAAGACATTCCTCTGATGGATCATATTTACTGAGGTCAAACACATCTAGATCTTCTTCTGGAGTTCAGCAACACAAACGCCAATGCAGACCACTGAGCAGGAAAGAGTCTGGCCTGATGGAGACAATGGTCACCTTCACTTCTCAGGTACTTCTGCACTTCCTGCACTCTGGAGAGGTGTTCTCCTGAATCTTCTCCTTGATGTATTTGACTGTTTCCTCGTTGCTGTGAGAGCTGCACCCTGTGTGAGTCAGAAGGCTTCGTAAAAGAGTCTGATTGGACTCCAATGAGAGACCTAGATGAAAACGAAGGAAAAGATCCAGGTGCCCATTTTTACTCTGTAAAAATGACAAGGAGGACTTCCTGAAAAGCTCAGAGTTCAGTGGTTTGCTGTTTAGTGGTTTGCTGATTCAGAACGTAGGAGAGAAAAGCATATAAAGCAGCAAGAAACTCCTGAATGCTCAGTTGAACAAAGCTGAAGACCTTCCCCAGCTGCAGCTCAGGTTCCTCCCTGAAGATCTGGGTGCAGACTCCTGAGTACACAGACATGTCTCTAATATCAATACCACTCTCTCTTAGGTCTTCCTCATAGAAGATCAGGTTTCCTTTTTCAAGCTGCTGGAAAGCCAGTTTTCCCAGAGCCAGAATACTTTCTCTAGTCTGATCAGGATCATGTTCATGTTTTCCACTGTACTTATGGCTGCTGTATTTGATCAGAAAGATCAGAAAGTATGTGAACATCTGTGTCAGGGTTTTGGGGATTTCTCCACTCTCAGCTTCACTCAGTATTCTCTCTAGAACAGTGGCTGAGATCCAGCAGAAGATTGGGATGTGACACATGATGAAGAGGCTTCTTGAAGCTCTGATGTGTGAGATGATTTTGTTGGCCAGGCCCTGATCACTGATTCTCTTCATGACGTACTCCAGCTTCTGAAGATCACTGAAACCTCTCACTTCTGTAACCTGGTCTACACACTCAGGAGGGATCTGACCGACTGCTGCTGGTCGAGAGGTGATCCAGAGTAGAGCAGAGGGAAGCAGATTTTTCTCTTTTATATCCACCACGTTTTGATTGTTCTGGAAATCCAAAGGAAGTTGACATTCATCCAGACCATCAAAGATAAACATGACTCTGTAGCGTAGGAAGTGTTTTAGCTTTAAATCTTGTGGTTCTGGGAAGAAGCAATGAAGGAGATTCATCAGACTGAGCATCTTCTCCTTCATCAAATTCAGTTCTCGAAACGGAAGTGGAAATATGAAGAGAACATCCTGATTCAATTTTCCTTCGGCCCAGTCCAGAATGAACTTCTGCACAGAGACCGCCTTTCAAATTCCAGCCACTCCTTCAGTCAGTACAGTTCTCACGGACTTCTTTTCTCCTGGTAAGGGTCTAAAGATGTCACTACATTTAATTGGGGTCTCCTGTGTCGTCCTTTTCCTGGATGCAGATCATTGATCAAACAGCGTATCTCTTCTCGTCCTCTCAGGGCTTGAGCCTCCACTTTTCAATAGAAGAGGGAGACCTGCGTCAAGACCCTTCTCAGTCTCTGACCCCCAGTGGTGGAACGAACTCCCTCTTTTTATCAGATCTGCGGAGTCCCTCACTGTCTTCAAGTGTTGCCTGAAGACCCATCTCTTCAAGGAGCACCTTGATGACTAACCATCTCTCTCATTTCGCTTGCTTACTACTCAAAAAACAAAACAAAAAAAAACACTGTTACCCCATCCCTACCTAACTTTGTCTTACCTTCTGACTTTCTCTGACAGGTGTTGTTTAGGTATCATTTGACAGGTGTTGTTTAGGTGTACCGAGCGTGCAGTATCTTGGTTGATTGGTGGATGCTGACTTAAGTTTAGTTTTACAGGTCTAAGATACAGATGTGGACTACTTGAGCACTGATGTACGTTGCTCTGGATAACTCCTCCCTCCAGACTGATGTTCTTCAAACATCTCTGAGACATAATTAGATATATTTAGTCTAGAGAGACTCTTAAACATTAGAACTGATCTTTGTGAAGGTAAGGAGTTAATAATGAAGACTTGCCAGGTTACCTCTCACCACCACCAGCTCAAAGAATCTGTTCTTGTTTTCACTTCGACATTCATAGTTCCCAGAGTTGCTCCAGGTTATATTTGAGATGGTTAAAGGAAAGTTGCTCTTCTGATTCTTCTGCTTGAGCTGTTTTCAAAAGTGAGGGGAGTTCTGTTCGAGGGTGGTCTCCTGATCTGGATGGTGGGACCTCCAGAACCAGGTGCGCTTCAGTGACTGTGTGGACAGATCTTTACAGAAGAGGAAGACAGAATCTCCCTCACTGCCTCGGAACAGAGTCAATTTATCATTTAGTGAACCTGAAACATTCAAAGCTATTATTATTATTAAACAGGTACATTGTAATGTTTTAATCACCTGGTCTCAGTTCCATTTTTCTACTGTGTTGATTTGTTTCACTCTGACAGATGAACTCTACTCTTATCTGGCTTTTGAAGTTTTTTATAAATAAATAGCCCGTCCCATTTACAGTCAGTCTCATGGTGTTGCTGAGTGGAGTTTCTGTCTGAAGATCCTGTCCTGCGCTGGATGGACAGATCAGAGAGACGTCAATCCCCAGGGAGATCTGAGTATACCCTCCTAAAGAGAGAAAGAAAGTAAATATGACCATTCTGTCCCATCAGTATATAATCAGTATAAAGTCAGTATATTCAGTTGCTGATTCTTTCTTTAATATCATGTTAGTGTGACTTCATTGACTAAAATGATTAAGGTTGTGTAAACAGCTCCGAGCCGTTTGATTATGTTTGTTATTTTCTGCACACACTATGTTTTTCTGTTCTGTTTTTCTGGATATTATTTTTCTGTTTGAGAACATAGTGCATGTTTTAGGGTTTCAGGGTTGTCTCCATGCGGTCAACGAGAAAGAAGCCATAACATGGGTAGCAGGTGGCACCTCACTGAGGAGTTGGAATGATGATAAGGTGGTGTATAGAGGTTTCTGATGCAGGGGGGCCCTGTGAGATAATGTGAATGATGCATTGAAGGTATAAGAGTCCTCTGTGAAGGACAGTTTGGGGGAGAGAAATTAATCTGGGACTGCCCCAGGGTGAACATTCTCCTCTGCATGCAGAAATAAAGTCTTTATTTGAGCAAAGAACCTGTCTGTTTGCTGATTTTCCACCACAAGCTCCAAGATGAACTGCCTGTATGTGGTCAGTGTGTTCATCTTCTCTCCTCCTCTAACACACACTCCTCTGGAGTGAGAAATTTAAAGAAACCCAGTTTTACAGGAGTCTTTCTGTCTCACACCAAGCAGTGTGTGTGTGTGTGTGGGGGGGGGGGCAGAGTTAAAGGAGCGACAGGTTCAGTCTTGCTGATGTCACCTTCCAGCTCTACAGTCATGTGACTGAAAGGAACTCTCTGATTGGTTAAAGAGCGCTTTCCTCCGTCCTCCTCCTGTAAACACTCCTCCAAATCGGCTTAAAGTGAAAACGAAACCTTGAGCAATGTTCTGTAGAAGAGAAGAAGAGAAACGGCGTCTGAAGAAAAGGCTCGGAGGTAATTACTGAAGATTTAAAATCCAAAATTTACTCTCTGACTTGAAAAGCTTGTAATATTTGTCCTCATTTTCTAAAAATGTGTCTGGTTTGGGATTTCACCACCACCTCCAACCTCTCACATTTCCCAGCACAGTAGCTGTAAGGTTGAACGTTTTCTCTTCTTTATATGTTAAAAAAGGTCTTTGTTCATTTTCTCTGAACATTTAAACAACAAACTGAAGGTTGTAGCACCTAGTTGCATGGCCGTTCCTAGCAGCTTGGGGGCCCTACGCGGTCCGGGGGTGGGTGTGGTACCGATCCGGGCCGAGGCCCCTGTCGCTTTCGGTCCAGGGGGGTTGTGCTGACGGGATTCCGCGCCGGTGCCCTAACTCACGGTGTAGTTCGTCTATGTTCAAAGTTCAGTTCATTCAAATTAAAATGAACAAGTTCACATTCATAGTTTTTTCTTTTTTAATTTTTAACCAAGTGCACAGCTCAAAAAATGAACTAGTTCACGTTGCAATACAGTGTCCATCCATCTGAACCTCCCTCAATCTTCTGTCATACCACTGAACAATCACAGACTTAAGTTACATTAAAAAACAATTCTGAGGTTGAGAATAGATCTTACCACTTAAGCAATGCATCAAGTTATGCTGAAAGTGAAAATAACGAGGTGCAGGTATACTGTATATGGAAATTTTATTCAGACAAAATTAACACAAAATGTAAACAAACCGTGTCTGCCTAAAATGCAACACTCAGACAGTATCTTTTAAAGTCCTCAGAAAAGAACATAACTAAAAGTAAACAAAACGTTTGGTTTTCCCCATCTAAATCTACACCGATTTCTTAAAAAAACGGACTCAAATGTTTAAACAAACTGCCTTCTGCAGAGGCGTCCGACCATGCTAGCCTGTAATCAGCAAACCTAAAACGTGAGCTGCATTCAGTCTCGCGAGAGTGAACATCACTCACATTCATGTTCATAATTTGTGAACTGATTCGTTCAGTTTAGCCTTCACGGAAAATAGGAACGTGTTCAGTGAACGTGTTCGTGCACACCACTGCATACACTAATACACTGTAATATAAAAAAATAACTACAAACCAGCTGAATAAAGGGTTTTGGATTTGTAAAGGGGGGTGTATGATTTACTACCAGTGAATTATAGCCTAAAAGGCTCTAAGCAGAAGTTCAGTAATTTTTCAGTGAATTATCTACCATAAGAGGAAAGTTCCTACTGGCTTGGTGCAGGACTTTAAATGATTGTATATACTGTACCAGGGTATTAGGAGTTTTATAACAGTTACAGTCTGTGCACTTAGACTGTGTTGTGTGCTTATACTGCGAGGTGTTAGATTCGTTTAATTGCAACTAGTTAGACTAAGGCTCACCTGGTATCAGTGAGGCCTGAGGTAATTAGGTGTTAAGTGGTGGGAGTGGCTTCTGCTGTCCCCGGACTAGCATTCTGTTCTAGATTCTGTGTGCTTTAGGGTCTGCTTAGCTGTTGTCTTCATCTGGTAAGCTTGCTTAAGTTTATGCTGTCTGTTGTTTAATTGAACTGCCCTCTTGTTCACCTAGACTGTGTTGTGTGCTTATACTGTGAGGTGTTAGGTTAGTTCCGTCTGTAGCGGTCTGCACCTTCAAGAAGGACTCCTTTCAGAGATCTGTCTTTCTCGCTGCAGGTTGACCAGATCTCCAGAACATGCAGATACCTTCTCTACAGCATCAGAAGAATCCGACCCTTTCTCACCACGAAAGCTACACAGATTCTCGTCCAGTCTCTGGTCATCTCCAAACTGGACTACTGCAACTCTCTACTGGCTGGACTTCCACAGAAGGTAACTAAACCACTTCAGCTGATTCAGAATGCAGCTGCAAGGTTAGTCTTCAACGTTCCTAAGTTCACTCACACTACACCCTTATTATGGAACCTTCACTGGCTCCCTGTAGCTGCTCGCATTAAGTTCAAGTCCTCAACGCTTGCTTTCAAAGCCAAGAATGGACTTGCACCCCCATTCATAACAGCATTGATCAAACAAGTATCTCTTCTTGTCCTCTCAGGGCTTCAAGCACGGCTCGTCTTGAGCCTCCACTGCTCAACAGAAGAGGGAGCCCTGCGGCAAGACTCTTCTCAGTCTCGCCCCCCAGTGGTGGAACGAACTCCCTCTTCCTATCAGATCTGCGGAGTCCCTCACTGTCTTCAAGCGTTGCCTGAAGACCCACCTCTTCAAGGAGAAACTTGGTGACTTTGTCTCTCATTTCGCTTGCTTACTACTCAAAACCCCCCCCAAAAACACCCTTACCCCATCCCTTCCTAACCTTGTCTTAACTTCTGACTTTCTCTGACAGGTGTTGTTTAGGTATCATTTGACAGGTGTTGTTTAGGTGTACCGAGCGTGCAGTATCTTGGTTGAAGGGTGGATGTTAACTTGAGTTTAGCTTTACAGGTCTAAGATACAGTTGTGGACTACTTTAGCACTGATGTATGTTGCTCTGGATAAGAGCGTCAGCTAAATGCCGTAAATGTAAATGTAAATGAAAAAATGAAAGTGAACTTGTAAACACATTAAAGGTTCACTACTTATTACATGTAATGTTCCACTTGTTAATCAGACTCTTTTAATAGCTACTACAGCGCTCAGTGATCATTTTATTTGGTTAATATTTCTTAGAAACACTGTTGTATTACTGTGCCTATGATAATGAAAAGTTTTATAAAATATTTTATATTTAGCAAATTATGCTTCCAACATGTTAGCAGTCTATCATTGCCATTATTAAATACTTCTGGCAAAATGAGCTCGTCTTTATCTTTAATACTAGTGATTTTGACAAGTTTCACGGGTGCAGCAACATTTAAATCAAATGGTCTGATAGTTTGTAAAAATAGATCTTAAACTTCAGGAAAGGCGCATGAGTGAAGATTAGGATTTGTAGTGAGCTTTTAGGAAGTCACTCTCTTCATCGCAGCTCCTGCAGTAGCACTATTTCACCAGTATTTACTGTTTACTATGAATTTCACACATTAGCCTTAATGCACAAGACGCTGCCTTTAAAGACTGTTGAAGACTAAATTCTCCACATGAGCCTCCTGAAGATCTGAACTCTTGTTTCTCTTGATTGATTAATGAATTTTTGTTTCAGTGACTGATTGTTTGACTTATTGATGGTTTACTTTGTTTCATTGACTGGTTGGTTGACTGATTGATTGATTAGTTGCTTGATTGATTACTGAGAAGAGAAGTGCAGGCAGCGTCTGCAGGTAAATTATTTGAGGTGAAATTAGAGTAAATGATGGGAGAAGGTGAATGAAAGAAGAATCAGTAAAAGGCAGGAACACCCAGACTCTGTGGAAACACTTTCACCTGCAGAAGTTCAGGGTGTGTCTCAGGAGTGCAGGACTTTATGGAGGAGCTCCATCATCGTCCAGACATGGAGGTCCAGTCTGGGTCACAGAGAAGATCCTGATTGTTCTTCACCTCCTCTCTAGTGCTGCAGAGAACTGGACTGTTTTAATAAAAATGTTCAAAAGACTGAATCACTTCATCTTCTCACAGTATCTTCATGTTAAACCCTGTAGTGTCGTGTGTTTATCAGGGGTTACTTCACTCTGACAGTAAACTCATGATCCTGCACTGTGTGTGTGTTTTATATGGATGTTCTTAGGGATCAGTCCAGCAGTGTGTGTGAGGAGAGGGAACTCTATGATGGAGCTCCATCAGGACGGAACCTCTGACCCGAAGTAAGTAATTTCCCATCAGCTCTTAAACCGAGAAACTGAATAACAACATACGAACATAAAAGAAGAGGAAATATTATTTAAGATACTCAGACTGAACACTGAATATTTATTAAACACTTTGTTCTCATTGTGGAAAATCTTCTCTTAGGTTAAAGCGTGCAGGATGTCCGGAACCCAGCTGTATGCCTGTGAAGAAGCATGGTTCTATGGAGAACCCTCCTGTTTTCATCAGAGGAGGAGGAGAACCCAGCTGTGTGTCTATGAAGAGTGACGGTTCCATGGATCCTCCTTATAATTTCAGTAATGAACCTGTGACTTCTGATACAAAGTGAGTGAAACATTACATTTATTTATTTATCCTCCATACACACACACACACACACAACACACTCTAAAAATAAAAAAAAAGGCTTTGTTTTTTTCAGTCACTTTTTGAATTATGAGTAAATATTAGATTTGCAATAGTCTTGCATGCGGTTTTTATTAAACTGCAGGCACCAATCAAGTAACTGTTTCAATATTTTCAGTGCAAAGTCAGACAGGCGCACACTGTGGCATAGAAATAACGATCAGGGTCAGTCAGATGCCACTGTGTCTTCAAAAACGCTTAGCATATGATTATTATATGCTAATTATGCCAACTATCATGCAATATATAACTAGCTTCATCACAAAAACTGTACGTGCGGGAAAAACTAAACACAGATTTGAAATCAGCATGAAAAACACTACAAAACCCACATAAAATTATCTATGATGATTTTGACCTGTGTTATCAGTGAACAGTCACAGGAAATATAGATCAGTTCAGACCTGGTAGAACCTGACAAACACAGATAGAAACTCAGACACACACACACACATACACACTCATACTCTCACACACACTCACACACACACACACACACACACACACACACACATACATACACACATGCATACACACACACCCACACTCATGTACAAACACAAACACACACTCATACTCTCTCTCTCTCACACACATACACACACACACACACATACCTGTCTAAGCTGGAAGCTACATTGCGGGGACGCACCCGTCTAGAGGGTTTAGAACAAAATGAATGTCAGATTTATGTTTTAATAAATAATAAATAAAATTCTGAAAAAACTTTAATAAAGCAATTTGACATTTTCCTACATTTTGGGGACAGTTTCTGGTAGAAAAAACATGTGAGGACCTGCAAACACACACACAAATGTTTCTGGTATTTTGCACAATGTGGGTACCTGTGAACTATCTGGGGATATACTTTATCAGTCACATGAATAACAGGTTTCTTTTTTAAACTCAGTTTTAGTCATTTGAAATGCAGTCTTTTTGAACAGATAATTGCATACATGCCTTTGAAATATTACAGACTTAACAAACTTAAATCAAAATTTGTCAATGCTAAAACATTTAAAAGGCAGTAAAATTAATAAAACAAACTGCTGTAACTTATATCGGTGAAAAAACAAAACAACACTGCCTTTAAACCATATAACTTATTTCTTTCTTGTAAGAGCCTTACAAGAACTTATTTCTTTCTTGTCAGATTTTTCTTTTAAATCTGAACTATGAACAAGCACTGTTAGAACAACAATAATGCAATATGACCTAACACTCAAAGATTTTTCTTTTAAGAGCAGTGATTCTGTTCATTACAAAGAGCTTAACAGACAACCAGTCCCTGTCTTTCAATGCAACAGGTTCAGCTTTTATACAAGCCTCACAATATTTTTTTCATGGCACTGTGCAACGTTTGCTTTCACTTCACTGGTTTCCCACTTCTTTTTCTTAACCACCTTAACACCTAAATAAATGCAGGACAGTGTTAGTCAAAATATGCAATATCTTTTAGTTATAAAGGCTTACCGTCATGTTTGCCTATTAAACAATACCTTTGGGAATGGATGTGGTACTTGTTGGTTTTGTTGCACGCTCAGCTGAGGTTTCCTGGGCTTGCTTTGTAAGTGGTTCAATGTTCAGTTGTGGTTCATGATCTACTTAAACACAGAAAGAATTGACACATTTTGAACACCCCATAATAACAACAATTAACACTAGAACAGCGGCTAACTGGCTATACCTATAACGACTGAAGCGTCAATCGACGCAGTGCCCAGTTTCGCACAAGAAGCTTCTTGATACGATGCTGCCGCAGTATTCGGGCGTTTAGTCCTGCAGCCTGCCGGTACACAGCCACGCTGCAGCCAGCAGACACAGCAAGTGTCCAGAAGACTTTGGACCCAGAGCCCATCGTACAGCAGCAGTTGCCATTTCAGAATCAGAATCAGAATCGCGTTTATTGGAGTATTTGAGAGACACATCCAAGGAATTTGATTCTGGTCAATGATGTCTCTCAAGCACAACAGTATAAAACAACAATATGTAAAGATATGTGTGTACATGTACCTACACCACACTCATGTGTCTCTTACAGAGCGTACTGCTGCTCCAATAGGCCAATAGGCATTATTCTGATTCTGAGCCTGATGAAATTACATCAGTTGACGCTGTCAGTCATCAGGGGTTTTGCAAAAACTTACCGTCATGTTTGCCAATTAAATAATACCTTTGGAAATTAATGTGGTACTTGTTGGTTTTGTTGCACGCTCAGCCGAGGTTTCCTGGGCTCGCTTTGTAGGTGGTTCTATGTCTAGTTGTGGTTCATGATCTACAGAAATAATTTACTAATTTTGAACATTTAATTATGATGTAAGAATAACAAAGTCACAGGTCAGGGGTCCACTATTTAGCTAATGAAATCAATTTTAACTTGAATATTAATATAATGTGACTTGAATATTAGGTAGCAATGGTGACCACCTTCATCTGATTCATCCTCTGTTCCTGACTGATCCTTTGAAAAATCTGAACTCTGAACAAGCACTGCTTCTGTTAGAAGAACAACAATAATAATGTAATATTATCTAACGCATACACTTAGTTAACCACTTAAATTTCCAGCTGCATAGAATTAGTTTACTGTATTCAACATACCGTTTGGGTCAATGTCAATTTCATCTAGGTTTTTTCTGCTGAACTCCCCAAATCTTCCTGTTTTTTAATGCCATCAAAATTTTGCCTATCTTGGTCAGCTGGAGAGAGCCTTCAGGAAGTCTCTGTGAACTCTCACAACGTGCCCTAAAAAGTCAGACAGCTGATCCAGTTCTGTGTTATTGAGGTTCAGAACATTTGACAGTGTTGGTATGTGTTTACGCAGCTTTGTTGATGAAAGTGCCTCTTTGCACCACATTCTGTTTCAAATTCACGAAGACAATCAGATCCCCTTAGGTGTGACAGTGCTGCAAGATGTGCAAACATGTAGATGTTTTCAGGTGGAATTGCACAGCCTTCTCTTTTTTCTTTAAGAAGTTCCATATTTTCCTTTCTTCCTCGCTTTCCACATATCTCAATTTGAGTAAAATGATGGCAGTTTCTTTTCAAGCTCTGAAAGTACAAGAGCAATGTCATTATGCAGATCATCCCTGTGTCTGCTGACAAATGATGTCAAAGGCATTTTTGAAACCTCACCCTCTCTTCTGCAGCTGAAGAAGATAGTCTGAGCCAGAGTAACTTTTGCAAGAAGTGACCAGTTCTTGGAGGAAGCATCTGCTGATAATTTCTGAAAGTAGTCTTCTTGTTTTTGATCAAAAATACCTATGTAGTGTTTTCACATCCTCAGTAAAGGGAAGAACAAGTGGAGCATTCCACTTAATTTCTGTCTGTGTCCGCAGTGCATGTGATGATATCAGTTCGCTCCACCTTGCCGCATACATGTCTGAAAAGTTGTGTGCTTTTTCTGCTTTTTCGCCATCCCTATCCATCATTGCTTGAAAAGAAACCAAAGACGCAGTCTTCTGTATGCTATGACCTAGCTTCAAAGCAAGAGATGGTTGCTGAAATGTGCACTTTCCTTCATCATAACCAGTGGCTTTTCTGACAGCAGTGATGACATGCATAAAGTTAGTTGGGTCAACAAAATCCTCCATTTTACTCAAATGAGTAACTTCCCGCACTGCAATTAACCATCTTCCAACTTCTCTCATTTTCTGTCGAATATATTCATGTTTACCAGTATCTGAGCCTACTCGGTTGTAAAAATACTCTCCTAATCTTCTGATATACATGTCTGTTTTAATGGCAATAACCACGTCATCATGGCTCACATTACTGAAAAGTTTCCATAGTCCAGCACTAGTTCCATGAGGTGCGGGCCCCATGTAAGCACTCTGTGAAAGCACCCTGTTCTTTAATGGTTTGGGATGGGAATGATCAGTTTTCCTCTGCTTACACTGTTTCATATGATGCCAGAGAAACTTTTTTGCAAAGAGTCCTTGACAGTTGCAGCAGTTTACAAAACTGTGGGAATCACAATCCTTTTGTGGTTTCTTACAAGGTACAAGATCACATTTTCCACATTGTAGAACCTCAGCATTATGTGAAATTCCCTCTGTTCCTGAGGTGATCTAGTAAGTTTTTCCTTTCTTTTGAACCTTTTGGAAAAGCCAGAGCTTTCGCAACTTCAGACTCATTGCTATGAACCTGAGTAGTGTGTATTTTCACTTTTGATTGTGGTATGCAAAACTGGTTACCAGAAGATATTTCATCTGTCACCTGTTGAGGCCAAACATTCCAGAAGTAATATGACTTTTGTAGTTGAAATCAACTCGGCAGACCGTCGTCACGGACCACCTCCACGTACAGCCGGTGAGTCCCGTCAACCTAGTGAATCTCAACAGTTTATAAATGTAGAGGAACAAGCCAAAACCGATCGACACACTAATCGATGGCACAAACGGAGCAAGACCCAAAGGCACTTGAGACATCAGATTGTCACGAGTGTCTCATATTGCTGCGGTAGCATCCTCTACCCCAGATATGGCTATAACAAGGCTTGCAAAAACTGGTATTTTACCACCTCCTATACAGCTTGAGAACAGATTTGAAGCACTAATGAAGGTGGG
>JBBPCX010067026.1:0-13754 GCA_037974365.1 Hydrocynus forskahlii | reverse complement strand
CTGTTTACATTACACTGTTTACATTACTCTGGTCACTCTGTTTACATTACACTGTTTACATTACTCTGGTCACTTTGCTAATTACTCTGTTTACATTACTCTGGTCACTCTGTTTACATTACACTACATTACCCTGGTCACTCTATTTACATTACACTGTTTATATTACTCTGGTTACTGTTTACAATACACTCCATTACTCTGATCACTCTGTTTACATTACACTGTTTACATTACTCTGGCCACTTTGTTAATTACTCTGTTTACATTACTCTGGTCACTGTTTACATTATACTTCATTACTCTGGTCACTCTGTTTACATTATACTACATTACTCTGGTCACTCTGTTTACATTACACTGTTCACATTGCTCTGGTCACTCTGGGTCCTTTTCCATGAAACAGGATTAAGGCAAAGTCTGGCTTACTTTCCCTTACTTTCCCTTGAAATAAGCAAGACTTTCTCTTAATCCTGTTTCATGGAACAGGACCCTGATCACTCTGTTTACATTAGACTACATTACTCTGATCACTCTGTTTACAATACTCTGTTTACATTACTCTGGTCACTCTGTTTACATTAGACTACATTACTCTAATCACTCTTTTCACATCACACTACATTACTCTGGTCTCTCTGTTTACATTACTCTGTTTACATTACTTTGGTCACTCTGTTTACATTACTCTGTTTACATTACTCTGGTCACTCTGTTTACATTACACTGTTTACATTACACTGGTCACTCTGCTTACATTACACTACATTACTCTGGTCACTCTGTTTACATTACTCTGTTTACATTACTTTGGTCACTCTGTTTACATTACTCTGTTTACATTACTTTGGTCACTCTGTTTACATTACACTACATTACTCTGGTCACTCTGTTTACATTACTTTGTTCACTCTGTTTACATTACACTTCATTACTCTGGTCACTCTGTTTACATTACACTTCATTACTCTGGTCACTCTGTTTACATTACACAACATTACTCTGGTCACTGTTTACATCACTCTGTTTACATCACTCTGGTCACTCTGTTAAATTACTCTGTTTACATCACTCTGCTTGCATTGCTCTGGTTTACACTGCTGTGCTAATATGGCACAATACTTACATTTATACTTATATCTACTTGTACTCATTTCTTTGTTTTATTTGTGTTTCAGAATATTCCAGATTTTTAATTTAAAATATACTTATTGTTTTATAATGTTTGCACAGTCAAAAGGAGCGGTTCAGGATACATTTCACTGTGTTGTACTTGTATGACTACGCATGTGACAAATAAAGAATCTTAAATCTTGAATCTAGAATCATGGTAACAGTTTTCCCTAAAGGTGGCAGCCTCCTTCAGCAGGTCCTGTGGCATTCTTAAGTTATTAAATGATGTGACAATGTGATTTCCTACATATCTATCTATCTATCTATCTATCTATCTATTTATGTTGATACTAACTAAATTCTACATTATAATTATTCATTTAACTTATGTACACAGTATTTAAGGTGCGCTTTTACGATTCAAAGAAGAAGCTCCAAACTATACAGTATATATATATGTGTGTGTGTGTGTATGTATGTGTGTGTGTGTGTGTGTGTGTGTGTATACTGTATAGTTTGGAGCTTCTTCTTTGAATCATAAAAGTGCACCTTAAATACTGTGTACATATATATGCGTATATATATAGCGTTGATGCACAGAGTGACGTCACACATCAAAGTGCTGCTTTGGTACAATCATTTCTTCACACGCGCGCGCGAGCACAAGCGGGGTTTAAAAATATATTCTCACACGCGTGCACGCGCTGCTGCGTGATTGGTGGAGGCAGGCAGAGTGGGCAGGGTTTATCTCTATTTTCTAACCCCCCCACCTTTCTCTGTTTCACCCCTCTCTGACGTCACCGCAGCCCATTGCGCGAGACTCCGTGCGTGCCACCTGGTGAGTGTGTGTGTGTGTGTGTGTGTGTGTGAGTGAGCGAGTGAGTGAGTGAGTGTGTGTGAGAGAGAGAGAGTGAGAGAGAGCGCGCGCTCCTGCTCATGACTCAAAAGTAGCTGGGACTCTTCATCCTCCGGCTTCCTCTCTCTCTCTCTTTCTCTCTCTCTCTCCCTCTTCTCTCTTCCCCTCTCTCTCTCTCTCTGTCTCCCTCTCTCCTTCTTTCTCCGGGAATGAGAAGCGATGGCCGCGTGCGGCAGCGAGGAGAAAACCTACCGGCGGTTCCTGGAGCTCTTCCTGCGGGAGATGAGGCCCCCGCTGCCCGAGGACGGGCCCCTGCCCACCCGGCCGCTCTCGGACTGCGTGGCGGAGGATGAGGTGGAGGGGGAGACCCTGGAGCTCTGCCTGCAGCACCTCTGCAAATAGTTGAGTACCTTTAACACCTTACTCCTGCACGCACTCATCTGGGGGACCCTGGGGGGCTCGGCTGGGGAGGGGAGGCGTGTTCAGGTGCAGCCTGACCTCCAGAGCGCGAGTGGTGGAGTCTCTGCACTTTCTTTCTCCTTCATTCATCCACAGTCCTCAGAGCAGAGAGAGGCTTCTAGACTCCTATAGCATTAACGTGCACTTTGCATGCGTGACATTTAATCTAAACCAGCACAAACAGCCCATAATAACCCATAATAACATCCAGGCAAAAAAGAAATGCTTCACTCACTCTCCCGAGCAGAGAGGCTGAAGTCCTTATTCTCTCTCGCTCCAATTCCTCGTTCCACCTTAAACGCGGCAGCCAGTGACGTTCTGGGGCTCCTGGCTGCCCTGGAACTGATGCGCGCTTTAAGGTGGACCGGAGAATCGGAACAAGAAGGAACTCCAGACTCGCGTCGGGACTGATGTTGGAATAAAAAGAGCCTCATTTCTGCCGTTTCTCTGATTGCTGTTCCGACAGTCGTGTGGCGTGTTATTGAGCATGCTAACGTCAACCAAAAAACACCCCCAACATCCCCCCCCCCGTTTTTGCGTTGCACGGTGCTGTTTTAGCTCGGGTGCGAGTTTGAGCTGCTTGGATGTGATGAGGTGTTCAGATGTGTCGGGCTGCATTGACCAGAAACGGCGCGTCCCGTTTGGTCCGTGCCCTCGTGCCCCGTCTAGGTACCCCTGGGGTAAATCCCCATCTCCTGCGTCACCGTAATGATGAAGGTCGGTGGTCTTCCTCGCCACCTTCATTCACTGATTCGTTCGTGCATTCATTCATTCATTCGTACATGCACGCGCTCAGGCTCGTGCAAGGCGGCGCGAGGAGGATGAGGTCTGAGGTCTGTGAGGGTGATAAAATGCTAAAGATGCTGTTTTTTATTCTCATGCATGGTGGAGGTTACCTTTGCTTTCCTTCCACACTGGCGTCTGCAGACACGCTCGAAAAGGAGCGTTTCCTCCACCTGTTTTCAGGACAGCCACGCCCCTCCTGCGCTCTGATTGGTGGTTTGTTGCGGCACAAGCTGTTCACCTTTCCATTTATAGGTCTATATATAAATATATGCAAGACTAATGATAAATATATGTAATTTATACGCACCATAAACATTTCTATAATGTTTTTTTACATCTATTCATACCATGTAAATATATATAGGTTTTTTTTGAGTAACCAACTAAACAATAATAAAAGAGGTGAAAGTAATATCCAGTCTTAAAGGAGGGGAGGGAGTTGTTTGAGGACAGATGTATTGCAAATGTTAACCCGTGATATTTTTAAGCCAATCACAGCACAGGCAGCCCTGCAGCCAGCCAATGAGAGTGTTGGAGGCCTGGTTTGCCGCAGTACAGGTGGAAATGATAAAAACCCAGACCCCCCCCCAACCCCTGGTATTTGTAACATCATAGCGCGATAAAACTGATTTCTGTGCGAGATCTGAGGGGGGCGTTTTATCAAAAAAATCCAGCTTCTATAATTAGATCAGGAAGATCATGGTCAGAGCATGAAACACACATTAATTCAGACCATGCACTACGTCTAATATCGGCCTTATTCTTTGGTTATTCATCTGAATTAATTGACCAAGAGCATTAAAGCGTATTATTCAGCAGCTACTATGAAATATTCAGTAACTCCAATAAAAGTGGTGTGATTATAAGAGCGAGGGATGGAAGTCTGGAGCTCATTTGGCGTTAATGAAATATTCATTCATTTGTAGTTTGATTTTTAATAGTTTGGACTTGTCATCTTTATGACAAAAATCAAAATAAAAATAATCACACTGTACATCACAGCAAATCGGTTTAGGCCCGGAAAACTCGTTATGGAAGTGGATGGTTCCTGAAAACATTCTTCATTTCAGGTTATTATTTTAACATCCTGTTTTTCATCTAGTACAGGTTCCACTGGTTCCATGGGTCTCTCTGTGTGGATAGTTGATAACAGGCCTACTGAAGTGCTGCAGTGTCGTATCTGTGTCCTTCTCATTGTGATCTATAGCGTCTGTTTTATCACACTTCACTTTCGGAGCTCCACAAAGGTAGCGTTATTCTGTCTGTTTGTGTTTTATTCAAATAACCCCTTCCCACGCTTCTGTTTTCTCCACCCGGTCCATCTATACCGTACCCACACACAGGTACGCAGATCACATGGTAATGAAAACATCAGTCTCGGCAGTCTCTACTGGTGCTGCACGGTGTGGAATATTAGAATTGTGATTCTACTGCAGCATACTGCTATTGCGCTGCCTTTCCATATTAAAGGACTCATAGCATCACCTTCCTGGAATTAAAAAGGCTTAAAGTTTCCAAATGTATGTTCCCGCATCTATCCAACAGTCTATATAAGGAAACTATGCTGCAGAAACAGCCCGTTTTCAAATCATAGTATTTGTGATGTCACAAAACAGACACATGTACATTTACATATTCATCCAACAGCAATTTAGCCCCGTTCAATAAAGCTCTAAGGAGTGTGCCAGCATCTAAGGAGTGCAATACAGGCAGCCAATCAGAATACAACCAGTGCACATATATCAGTCTTAAAGGTGGTGTAATCGGGATGAACTCTGAATGCTCTGAATTATCGTCTTTCATTGAAATCACCATCAAAACTAGCCATTTCGAGGCAGCCTGTCACAGTACAGATGTTTTGGGATTATTTTGTCCGAGGGCATCATGGCAGGAGCTGATTATGTTCTGTTGGTGAAGGTTTATTAATTCGAGCCTAATTGATCTGTATAGAGCAGAATTACACCTCCTTAAAACGGAGAAGATCAAAAACAGAACTGAATCTGTTGAAAAGTGAATCGACCGCATTTTGCCCCCCTGATCGGTGCAGCTCTACTAGTAACTGGACTGTATGCCAGCAGAACACACTGTATGTAAACTGTTGCTTTGGTTACATAACTCTCATCTGGTCTCAGTCAAGCCTTCTGTGTCATCTCATTTACATACAGAGAGACGAAGAGAGAGGGCTGTGTGCAGTGTTCCCTCACACCTTTTTATACCAGTGTTTATAGTAATCTTAAAATCAGGCCAATATCAACGCTTTTCTGACCTTGTTAGTTCATTTTTCCTGCTGGTATTAAACTCTAATCATCATCTCATAACATAAGAGACTTCTAAATCAAATGTAATAACTTTTGCCCCACCTCTAAAACATACTCTGATTTGATGATGACACCATGCACCAGCAGGCATAATATCAATACTGTTAATATTTTATGCCCCCCCTTCACCACATTATAGAGTCTGACAGGACTATAAAATCAAGTGTATAAAAATGCATTCTCCACAGACAAACTTTAAACATGGCACTGCCACAAGGAAGTCTGCTAGATCTGCCCTAGACAACTGTAAGTAGTGGACTACTCAGACTCAAACAGACTGCCAGGAGCTCATGACTGAAGTGAGTACTCTCTGTTCAGTTCCAAATCTTGCAATATTAGCATAAGAACAGAACGCGAGGAGCTTCCATGGCCAAACAGCTGCACAAAAATCAAGTCAGGTTTATTTATTATCACATCATCGTGGTGACAGTCATTTATTGTGCTTTAAAATAAAATAGAAAGAAGAAATAACAGAAAACATTGAAAATCAATAAAATAAGAGTGAAAATGCAATGGAAGTGCCGATATTCAGAAGCAGGCGGAGGAGAAGAGTAAAGTTTTTAGCAGCTGAGATGCCAGGTGTCCACTGAAGTAGTATAATGCACACCACCACTGGACTTTAGAGCAGTACAAACATGTTCTTTATTGTCATGAGTTATCTGATGGAGTTATCTGATGAACACTACCACCCAGTTTGGTGGAGGAGGAATAATGGGTTGGACCTGTTTTTCAGGGTTTTGGTCCATCAGTTCCAGCGAAGCATAATGTTTATGCTACGGCAGACGAAGACATTGTAGACAATGTTGTGCTTCCAGCCTTGTGGCAACAGTCTGGATTCAGCTCTTGCTTGTTCCAGCGTGACTGTGTGCACAAAGCGAGGTCCACAGGAACATGGTTTGATGAGTTTTGTGTGGAGGAACTCCAGTGGCCTGCACAGAGCCCTGACCTCAGTGAATGGGCACAAATTCACAGACGCTGTAATGCCAAAGGTTTCGAATGGGGTGTCCAGCAAGCTCATATAGGTGTAATGGTCAGGTGTCCACATACTTTTGGCCATGTGGTGTTTCATCTCAGCGATGATGAATCAGAGACACTCCCTGTTTCATTCACAAATAAGTTCTAGTAAAAAAAAAAGAGTGAGAGAACATGTTAGGTTTTCACGGCCTGACTTTAAAACCTGGTTACGGTTCTGAGATTTAGAAATCAGCGTTTGGTAGATTTTTCTCCGAGCTTCACTCGCTCGCTCTTCTTTCCACCAGAGCATCAGCTCGGCACATGGTGATTTAGCTGAAAGTGTGATTATTTTGTCTCTGGGTTGAATATCTAATAATAGAGCAGGCAGAGAGGTGGAGATCCCCTTTGTTCTTCAGCTGCCAGAGCGCGAGGACGGCCGCCTGTGTGTGTGTGTGTGTGTGTGTGTGTGTGATAAAGACAGAGAAGGCTGTGTGTGTGTCTGTGTGGTGGTTGTCTATATGTGCTTCATAAGGCGTATGACATGGTGGCAGTATTTTGGCGTGTGTGTGTCTGTGTGTGTGGTGGTAATGTGTGTGGGGTGTGTGTGTGGGGGGTGTGTGTGTGTGTGTGTGGAGGTTCCTGGCAGTGTGTTGAATACGTTTCTTTGGTAGCAGTTCGTGACTTAATTTCTAGTAAATCTTGTCATCAGGGATGCTGTTTTTTTCTCTGTGTCGATTTATACCTGAATCCTGATGATCTACGGGTTATTATTTGTACAATACTATATATTAGCTGTAATATATACAATATTACATGTGTAATGCTGTATATTAGCATTTATAAATTCACTATTACATACTATATACCATAAAACAGAGCTGTACTATGTAACCCTATTATCTTGTACTGTATTATAGAATATTATGTTACAATGTATGTTTGCAAGAATGTAACATGATACAGAGCAGTAATACATACAATAATACTTGTACTAAACTGCAATAATGTATTATATATTTCCAGCATCACATTATAAATTACATGTACAACATTAGCTCTATTATACTGTATGTTGTCAGACATATATACACTATTAGATGCTTTATACTGTGTAAAAGTTGTACTTTTAGACACGGTAGTGCACAGGTAGGTGGACTGATGGGTTTTATCCTGTGGACCATTAATGCAGTACGTATATTTAGTTAATATTTGACTATTTGACAAACAGTGGCCTACATTCAGATATTCAGTACACTGAAAATGTTCGTATTCAGAACAAACTACGTTATCATTCATGTTAAGGCTGCAAAAAATGATGCTATGTATTATGATTGCAACACACCTTGCTATGTATATTGAGGACATGCCAGTTATAAATACAGGCATGTCATTGTCAGATGTTGGCGGCGGATGAGGAAGTGTCCTGCAGGGACTCGGAGGGTTTCTTCCTGCTCCTGCTGAGACTGTGGGGCGTCCTGATAGACAGTAATTGAGAGAGGGAAGCTCTGCTAAACCTCATTAAACCCCCCGTCTCCAGCAGCTGTAGCGGCTGCGAGTCCTGCGTCACGATGCACAGCTCCATCGTGTCCTGATAGAATCAGCGACAGAGGAAATAGCTGCGAGCGGGAAGTATTTGCATGTTGCATCTATCGCCCCCTCACTCGCTCTCTCTCTGGCCATGTGGGAGGTGTTGCTGATCAGGAATCAGGACTGGTTTCTGCGCTCGCAGTGATAATGGTTGGATTTCACCTCTCGGTTTGGTCCCAGATCGGTGTGAAGGTACAAATCCCAGCGAGAATCCGGGCCATTAGGGAACAGGAAGCGACTCTTCGCCGTTGCCTGAGGCTAAAAGGCTACGGGCGAACGTGCTGAAGCGAACGTTTCATTTCACCAGGCTTCCCAGTTCAGCCTCACACTCTTTTTCCTGGCACTAATTCAGACGAGCCTTGCCTGTCGTACTCTCACAAAATCTGTTTCGCCCTGGGCTGGGTCCATTTTTCTTTAAAATCGAGTGGGTAAATAAAGGAAGGGTAAAAAATTTACAGGCATTTTCTTGTGTCTGAAGTGTGGAGTTTCGAGACTAATGTAAAATAATGTAATGGGTATAGTTTAGCCTACAGCCAACCCAAACCTACTAATTAGCGTCTTTAACCCATCATACAGCGGCCTCAAATCACATCAGTCATCCGGTTAGAAACCACATCAGCAAATCTGACCAGTTTAATGCAGTTAGAGGTTGTTTTGTGATGCACTTTGCTGAGCTTCACTTTACTTTTAACATTTAACCAAGAAGAAACAGAACATTACTCTGGGTTTTGGGTTCTTACACTGATCCCAATTCAGTACAGAACTGATTTCAAAGCATTTCTCATCATGTAAAAGTCACTCAGTGGTTTGGGCCCTAAATCAATCTCTGAAATGTTTGATGTTTATGATCCTGGTGGGTCTCTCAGATCTGCAGGAGCTGCTAAACTAGTGGAGAAAAGATCTGAAACTAAACCTGGTGAAATGGTGTTTATCCACTATGCTGTTCAATCAACTGCCATTCAGAATCAGATCTGCACCGACTGGAGCTTTAAACACTGATAAACCTGCTCTATTCTCTCCACCTTCTCTACATATCTGTACTACTACTGCATTTTCAGTGTTCATTTATTGATTATCTCTTTTATTATTTTAGTCTATTTCATTTTATTTTATTTTATGTTCTATTTCTGTAAACCACTTTAATTTACCTTTTTTTAACCTTAGACACCGAGCATGTCTCGGCTGACCTACTCACTATGAAACCAAACGCCTTAACTTTAGCCCTTAAAATCACCTTAATTTTTACCTTAATTTCCCATACAGGAAATGAAGGAAATTTAAGAGATAAAGTGCACAGATTATGGTGATTTTCCTCTTACATTTTCAAATTTGCCCCTTAAATAATAGAACCTCCTGAATTAATGACTTAAATTTAAGATGAAGGAGTTTCACACTTATGCCTTAAATCTAATTTTAAGGTAAAATTAAGGAGTCGGTTTTGCAAATTAATGGCCAAATGAAGGGGTTTGGTGTGTTTTCAGGGTAAATCAAATTCGAGTTAGGCACATTTTAAATACACTGTGTTTTGTTGCGACTTCATCACACCATGCTACCGAAGCTGGGGGTGAAATCTTGAAACGTGGCACGCCACCTCATCTTTACTGTTCTTACGTCATTAGACACCTCAACACGCTTGGAGGAGAGTGTTAACGGCTAATTCTGGTACGTCAGCTAACGGATCATTCTACCCTCGTTTGTGCTTACATAGGCCATTCAGAGGCCCCATCATCTTTTTTAATGTCATGTAAGCTGCCTGGCAGTAGGGTGAGTGACTTATGGAGTAATAAAATCGATGCTTTAAACTTGCCCGCAATAGCGACTTGTTAAGCTTCACAGCCACAGATGCTCTACGGCTTTGATCCAGCAATCAGGAGATTGAATGCGCGAATGTGTTTCACTCATTTCCACCAAAAGCCTGGGCCGGACAGGAGCTTTTGAGATGAAATGATCCTGCTTCGCGTTTGGGTCACTTTGGCCGAGGGCCCTTTGGCATAACATTAGAGCACAATGCCTCTTCAGACGTAGTGGGAGCAGCTGCTCCTGAGATGTTGCAAGCTAGCTGGTACACACACACACACACACACACACACACACTTTTTTTTCTCCTTTTGTAGAGACATAATCAGATTTAGATTTCAGTTCAGGCTCAGAACCAGCTGGCACGTCCATTTTCTGTGCCATATGAGGATGACTTATAAGTCCTGATACTACCGGCATCTCCTGTCAAAGCCTCAGACAGACATGGAGTTTTTGTGCGAGGCTTTTTTCATGCTGGCCTGCCTTTTCTGTCATAATGAAAAGAGCATAAAAGACTCTCGGCACTGCTAGCGCACATGCAGACTCTCTTCCATGGCCCACACATAATAGGCCTGTTATTTTATAGAAGAGGGATATTGGGGCCAGACAGGGCTGGATGCTTTCTACCAGGACCTGAACACCTACAGCCTGTTCCAGATGAAGTGAGGCTTCACAGTTTCGCTTGTACATGTTGTTACGGCCGTGTGCAAAAGTTTCTGTACCTCAGTCAAACAACATGTTTCTGTCTGTCCTCTCGGCGGAGAACATCTTGATATGCAAGAGCTGTTTATTTGCTGCGTTATTTGTACTGAGGGAAAGCAAAGAAAGTTTAATATTATATTTGGTATTTGATATTTTATTCTTGTAATTGTGTAGTACGTTTTGAAGAAGAATGGCGTGTTTAAATGTGTGTCTTGGCGATGCAGGTGGTTCTCATGCAGCTTTTATTTAAGCAGGACTGACAGTAAATGCAAACAAAGGTAACACCGAAACACCAAAACACAGCAGAACAGAAACAGAGCACAGACGAAGCGCAGGACGGAACGCTGTCTCGGCTCCAGGGTTAATCAGGACTCTTCTAAGCCCACAGTGGTGTAGAGAGGAGGAAAGCCCAGGAAACGCCAGGCTCTGCCGCTTCGGTCTACCTGGTCTGTGTCTTTGCAGCTGAAGAGACGCTGCCCAGACTGCGTTTATGTATGGAGAGAGAAATGCATAACAGGTCAAACCATCAGGTGAATGGGAGAAATCAAACTCGGAGGGAAAAGAGGACAGAGGTTGATGTGAAGTGTAAAGTAAAGTAACTGTAAAGTGTCCATTTTGTTATACGTCGACACACCAGAGCACATCATGTGAACCAAATTCGTCTTCTGCATTTAACCCAATTAACCCATTTAACCCAAGTAACCCATTTAACCCATTCACCAAGTGAAGCAGCAGGCAGCCAGGAACACAGCGCCCGGGGAGCAGTGTGTGGGGACAGTACCATTTTCAGGGTACCTTAAAGATGCCACTACTAGACCTGAGGTTCGAACCCAACACCTTCTGATCACAGGAGAAACTCCCTAACCAACAGGCCACGAGCTGCACCAGTGATCCAGTGACCTGGATGGCAGGGGGTGTGGCAAACACAGTGTTCTCTGTCAAGGATAAGTTAACATATTTTAAGTTATAAAACACATAATTTGGACATGAGTGTTTTTCTCTTTCACCTCTGAAGTGGATTGTTAATAGGAGAAGGGAAAAACTGAACTCTGACACTGACGTCCTTAATGGAAGACTTTATATTGGCCTGTTTATCAGGAAATTATTCCCACAGTGCAGCTGCCGTATTAAAACAGTAGTAAAAGTCGAAACTGTAGAGAAAAGTGGAAACAGTGTTTTCGTATGACAGAAATGGAGATCAGCTTGTTGAGTTGTTGAGTGTGTGACATGGCTGTGTTATGTTTTCTTATTGGAACATCATTCGATAAATGCAAGGCCGAGCACAAGCCAGTCGCTCCAAACACTCACCAAGTAATGATTGTTTATTGAGGATTGATTAGGTTTGATTTAGCTCATTGACCCCTGTGTGCCGGAGGCATTTTCCCTCTCGCTCTGTGGGGCCATCAGTCCTCCACGGCACAGCCAGAGCCGGCGTGACTGTTTTTATTAGAGCTGTGGGCAGAAAGAACTGGTCCAAGCTAAAGCAATCAATACAGCCCAATTCAGGAGGACAGAGAGAGACAGAGAGAGAGAGAGACAGACAGAGAGAGAGAGAGACAGAGAGAGAGAGAGACAGACAGAGAGAGAGAGAGACAGACAAAGAGAGAGAGACAGAGACAGACAGAGAGAGAGAGACAGACAGACAGAGAGACAAAGAAAGAGAGAGACAGAGAGAGAGAGAGAGACAGACAGACAGACAGAGAGAGACATGGGCAGGCAGAGGGAGGGAGAGGGAGAGGAAGAGAGAGATATCACTCCTTAAGAATTCACCTCATCCCTGAACATAGAAATTGCCTGAAATTACAAGATCACGTCCTTTGCTGTTATTTCAGGTTGTTTAAAAGATTTTCTCTGGGCTGGGTGTGAGTTATGCCCTGCTGAAGGTCTTGTGTTCTTCCTCTCGGGAGGTTGACCAGAGAGTCAAAGCCTGGAGTGTCACAGATCTCAGATCAGGGAGCTTCTCTAAATTTTTATCAATTTTCATCAGTGTTACAGTCCTAATTGATGAACTTGGTAAATATTGCAGTTTATATACGGCTATACAGATGTGTGTGAATATATATTTTTGCAGCTTTACATTTACGGCATTTATCAGATGCTTTTATCCAAAGTGACTTCCAGTCCCTACCTACAGGGGGCAGTCTCCCTGGAGCGACTTGGGGTTAAGGGTCTTGCTCAGGAACCCAGTGGTGGTTTGCTGAAGGTAGGATTTGAACCCATGACCTCTCGGTCCAGAGGCAA
Source organism: Hydrocynus forskahlii (assembly GCA_037974365.1). NCBI lineage: Eukaryota > Metazoa > Chordata > Actinopteri > Characiformes > Alestidae > Hydrocynus > Hydrocynus forskahlii. The sequence goes on along the minus strand of JBBPCX010067026.1, from coordinate 941 downwards.
GTATCCTACCCACTAGGCCACACCCACCCCTAAGCGTTGGTCTCCTACGTGCACTGGATAAAGACAGTTTTTTTAATAAAACTTTTTGTCTGAAAAGTCGCTAGATGTATCGATGAATGCTTTTTTTGAAAAAAGAAAAAAGTCACGTTATGTAGCGTCCTCTAACCACACTTGTTCAACCTACGTGAACTCTATGAGGCGTAGAGCAGTTGATCAGGTTTTATTAGTGGCAAACAAACCAATTGAATTGAATTGAGACCAAAATTATAGCTCAGAAAAACAATCCAGATCTCACGAGCACTTCAAACTGGCCTCTGCTTGTTTTGCGGTTGAGAGGAAAAGAAGAACCTGATTCTGTTTCTTTGGCAGACGCCAAGGGTGAGAAAAATCAAGATCTGCACCAACAAACTCTCGTCTACCTATGAAACGAGGAAAAAAGATAAATAGCACCTGGACGGTGTTACATAAGCGCCTCTAAACCACAGACCGCAGCCCGGCTCGGAGCTCAGGCTGTTGTGCAATGTGCTTTTGACTGTAGAGACGCCAGATCATTACAAAACACCACCACCGTCACGGCCCATCTCAAGGGTCCTCCAAGGTCGTCTTCCCTGCAGCGTTTCATTCGTTTAAAAGAGGTCTGTCACCTTCTCCTCAGCTGCAGGCGCGCTAATTGAATGGAAATATGATTGATTCGCTGCTTCTCGGCAGTCACTGTGCAATTAGGCTGAGTGGGCTGGATGCTTCGTTCTGTTCGTCTTGGGTGGGTCAGTTTTCCTACCCTGGTTTTATCTTTTTACCCAGGTTTTATCTTTAATAGCTGCAAGTATTGGACTGAACAGCTTTGCCTTAATTTTTCAGAACTGCTGACAATATTTCTCCTCATTTCCAAATAAAAATATTGTTCTTTAAAGCATCGTTTTAAAGGAAATGACAAAACATCA
>JBBPCX010067025.1:0-13754 GCA_037974365.1 Hydrocynus forskahlii | reverse complement strand
GCCCTATCTAACTGTGAAGTTTTACCTTTAGAGAGTGAGATATATTTTTCATATTTAACATTTAGATTTAAGATCATTTAAGGCAAATCTTCCATGTTGGTGTGGGTACATCACAGCACGCAGTCCAGCCCCCTGCTAAGTAATCACGGGGCGTGGCCAATTAGCATATCTTCTAAACATTTAGAGCTAAACATTTAGGCCTCGTCCACACGGACGTCTGAATCAGGCATTTTTTGGGCGTTCGTAGCGCCAGGTGAGTTCAGACTGAGTGCCCACCGTTTTTCTGCGCATTGGAGCAAATCACAGCATCCACATTGGCTTTCAGCACCGGCGCTCGGTCAGCAGCATGTTCTTGTAGTGTCTAAAAAACGTTGCATACAACGTTTTCTTGGCATCAATTTCTGCTAAAATCCTGACGAACACAAAGAAAATGCCAGTTCTGTGTTTACATGGTGATCATATGTCCCATGATTCAATTGTTCTGGGAACCGCAACAAACCAAGGTTTGAAGGAAAATGTAAAACTACAAATCCCAACACCTAAACAATCTGGAAAGAATAATTACTGCCCCCACAGGTGAATACATGAAACTACACATTGGGCTGCAGGCTGGCGTTAAACAGTGTCAGACGAACGCAAGTGTAACACCAATCAAGCGCAGATACAAAACGCTACAAAAACGCCTATGGTGTTCAGAGCGCGTTCATTTATCCAAGATTCAAATGTCCGTGTGGACGAGGCCTTAGACTTAGATTTAGATTTAACATTTAGATTTAGATTTAACATTTACATTTAAGATTTAACATTTACATTTAAGATTTAACATTTACATTTAGATTTAACATTTACAGTTAGATTTAACATTTAGATTTAAGATTTAACATTTACATTTACATTTATGGCATTTAGCTGACACTCTTATTCAGAGCGACGTACATCAGTGCTCAAGTAGTCCACATCTGTATCCTAGACCTGTAAAGCTAAATTTAAGTGAATAATCCACAATTCAACCAGGATACTGCACACTCGGAACACCTAAACAACACCTGTCAAATGGTACCTAAACAACACCTGTCAAGAAAGTCAAGAGTTAGTAGTAAGAGTAAGGAAGGGATTTTTTTTTAAATAGTAGTAGTAAGCAAGTGACATGAGAGAAATGAGAGACATCGTTAGTCACCAAGGTGCTCCTTGAAGAGGTGGGTCTTCAGGTGATGCTTGAGGACAGCGAGGGACTCCGCAGATCTGATCAGAAGAGGGAGTTTGTTCCACTACTGTGGGGCCGAGACTGAGAAGAGTCTTGAAGCATGTCTCCCTCTTCTTTTGAGCATCGGAGGCTCAAGACGAGCCATGCTTGAAGGCCTGAGAGGACAAGAAGAGATACGTTGCTTGATCAATGCTGTTATGTATGGTGGTGCAAGTCCATTCATGGCTTTGAAAGCAAGTGTTAGGGACTTGAACTTAATGCGAGCAGCTACAGGTGTGGTGTGAGTGAACTTTGGAATGTGAAGACTAACCTTGCGGCTGCATTCTGAAACATTTAGATTTAGATTTAACATTTAGATTTAACATTTAACAATTATGCAACAAGAAAATGTACCAAAACATAACACTGTTTTTTAACACATTTATCTCTAAATGTGTGAAAATTGTGTGAACATTGCGCTAAATTATGAAAAAATGACACCTCTAAATTTGTGAAGCTGTTTTTACAAACGGCACCCCCTAAATATGTGTATTGAATTATTACAGCAATTGTTATTCTGGTCCATCCATTTATTTGTGAACATTCAAAATGTATCTAATGTTATGTATATAATATGAACTTTGTTGTAGAGCTCATCCTTGCCTTCCTTTTTAGGGACTCCAGCAGGCCTTATAACGATAAGTTTGATAATAAGTTTACTATGTGTGCATACTGTAATAAGAAATAATTTAGACATGAGTAGTATTCGGTCATATACAGTACTCTAAATCATCGTATTTTACTGTAAATACAGTTGCAGATAAAATAATTGTGCAGGCCTCCTGATTTAAAATGCAGCAGAGAAAACAAGAAATCTGATAGAAATATTTCCTGGATCTGACAAATTTTGTACAATAATATGTTAAAAATGAAAACTAACTGAGAATACCAGAGTGAAAAGAAAGTATAAACAGCCAAAACTCAAGTTTTATTCATCCTTGTGATTGCTAGGGTGTTCACTGTAATGTGCTGTAGGCTAGATAATAAGAGTGAACTTGAGAGGATTTAAGGCAATGTCAGCTATCTCTGTCTTTAGCACGGTACTTTATTTAACTGTCCTGCAGAACAGAAACAGTACCAATATTGTTTCTTCTGCTCCATCTACATAGATGACTAATAGATTTAGCTTTACATTTTAAACTATATCTTTCACTTCTGTCTTTTTATCCCGATTCGCAACCAAGATGTTACATTATGTAACAGATTTGTTCAGATAAACAACACATTTTAGCGTATCTGTCATTAGCTATATATGAAATTATGCCATTGGTATAAAGCACATTTGTTACCATATTATTGGAGAAATTGTGCTGAAGCTTCTTTAGAAGTTTATTTGTGCATTAAACCATCAAATGCAGTACAAAAGCTTGCCTAGAGATGAAAATGTGCTCAAACAGGAACAGGGCAAGAGAGAGAAAGCATTACTTTTGTTAATGTCATTGACCATGACAAACAGAAATCATACCTATGTACATATTTGGCATAATTGATTGAACGGCATGATGGAGTGCCACTCTTTTTCAGAAATATCCTAGTCAGTGAAATTGGACAGAGAACAAGATTACACAAATCCACAGACACTATCAAGAATGAGTCACTAATGTTTTGATGGTGTTTGGGATAATAAGCTATGTGTGACCCATCACAAGTGTTGGCTGTAAGCTGATATGTAATCAGATGTTCTTCTGACCTGAGCCTATAAACGGTGTAAACCACTATGAATTGTCATATCCAGTCTCCATTACACATGAACTTCAACAGTTTAAACAGGGATAATGTATTACTTTATTTCCAGTTTAGTATGTTTGACTTATATAACACACACAATTTGGGAACATTTTTCTGCATGGTCACATGTAAAAAAAAATTCCCAAAACAAGACATACGTTTACGGAATTGGCCTTTTCCAAGTATAATTTTGTTCTATTTACAACAAAGTTCTCATGTGTAAACCCTTTAGTGTGTTATTATTCACAAGGTAAGACACAGTGTGCAATTGGCACCAAAGAGATAAAGTATTAAAGCAACTCATGGGTTTACCTCATGGATTTTCAGCTTATTCCAGGTAACTGGATAATCTAACATGCATTTAAGCCTTAAGCTCTCAAATCCAAACAAGTCATGATAATTACATTTTATCTGATAATTGTCATTTCAATAATGGCATACAGTTATTCAAATTGGCTATTAGTGCACTTTATGCAGGTTTTAAAAGAACATGTTTTTTGCTCTGACATGAAATAACATAAAGAAGGCAAAGGTGGTGTAGCACCCAGTTACAGATTAGACTTTTTGATGTTTTTCTCTAAGATCTATGTATCTCAGGAAATGCATTTCTTCTTCTTTTATTTGCATTTAATTGCCACAGCCCAACCCAGAAAATCACACCAAATTCACATCCTGCATGTAATTTTGAAGTCTAATAACTGGGGGAAATAAATGTCCTTTACAATCACACATATAATGGCGATCGAGGGATTATGTGGTAATTGTGACAAGTTAAATGCAATGGAATATGAAATGTTATATAAATTCAATGTAGTTCTGTGTGAGGAGAATGTAGTGTGCAAAAATCATTAGATGTAACTTTAGAACCATCAAAGAACATGAGGAAAGAGGACTTTCCTCCAGGTTGGGAAAAAGTACTGAAAAACTGTACTAAAGTAATTCACTCACTTTCTGTAACCGCTTATTCCTCACTAGGGTTACAGGTACCCGGAACCCATCCTGGGGCCAATGGGCCCGAGGCAGGAACTCACCCTGGGTGGGGCTGAAGTGAAAGTATGTGTACTATATAAAATTTTTACTCTAGTAAAAGTGGAAGTACAAAGGCAAAAATTGATACTATTTAACTTTCACTGAAGCACATTTTCTCCCTTCATACTTCCACTTTTACTAGAGGATCAGCACTTAAATAACATGCTTAAGCATAAAAAGTAAAATGCATGTGATGCTGTGGTGTGTGGTGTGGTAACTAACAGCTATATATTTCCAAATTACCTTACATGACCTTTTGCTTGAAAGTGTCATTTGAGTCCCACAGCAAAATACATTTTGTGGAGTGCAAGGCCATGTCCACACGTACATGAGTATTTCTGAAGGTTTTTCTATGCATTTTGGGTCCATGCAAACAGGTTTTTGAAAACTCCGGCCAAAGTGGTGATTTTTGAAAACTCCATTTCTGTGTTTACGTGTGTACCATCAAAACAAAGATTTTGAAAAACGGACCATTTCGTGTCATACTGTGTACTCATATGACGTCACAGTATGCGCCATGTTTACATTAGGTTTTCATCAACAATTCCAGAGATATACTAAGTACTACTGCTATACTAAGTACAACCTTGTTAGAAGTTCTAGCATATTTATGCTCATGCGCGGAGTTACTATTCATCCAGTATGAAGGACATTGACACCAGAGTCAGCTTCGGATGCTATTATATTAAACACAGTCACTGTCTCTGGTAATGACGTTCCCCCTTCAAGGTTTCTGAGTGGTCACCAATGGTATACGGTTTAAGGTTATATTGCCACCTGCTGCCTTGGCATGCTTTTGGTAGCGTTTTTCGTGTGGACGTGTTTTTTTTAAACGAAAACAAAAAATCTCACTTTTCAGAAATACTTGTTCATGTGGACATGGCCTAAGAGCTCTTTACAAACAAAATAATGCAAAACAACCTATCAGTCTGAGCTTAACCATTGGCCTGTGCCTGGAACCCTCCCAAACACATAGAAGTGCAAAGGTAAAGGTAAAAGTGTTATCAGAAATTGAAAGGGCAGTATTTAGAGTGTTTTTGGAAAATCTTCTTTACTCCTTGACCTCAAATGTGAACTTTGCCTCCTCATTCTTATATAGGAATTATGGATTAGTTTTGTAGTAGTTTTTGAACAATTTAAAACAAATACATAAGCCTATTACTGATAAACCAGATTAAAAGTGTTACATACAAATACATATAGCCCCCATCTGGGATTAGTGAGTAATGGAACACAATGAGCTTGATAATTCAAATGACCTCTTTGACTCTAAACAAGAGAGAAATCTGACTTGGACAAAAGCAAAAATATCATCATCTCAGTGACTGGTCTACATTCAATTTTCCACTCAGATGAAATCATATATTTAAATGTAATGTCAGTGAATCAGTGTTCTCTGGAAATAAAATAACCACCAAAACAAGACAGATTTCTCTCTTATAAGAGTCATTGGACTGGCAAAATGATGTGTCTTTAGTATTTGAACAGGCCATGTTGAGCAGGTCATGCTTCAGATCTTTCAGTATACTATCATTCAGTGGGAACAGCCTAGAGTTTTTGTGTATTAAAAGACTGTGGTCATACTACACTGATCTGGATAAAACTCTCCTCTGAGACAATGCTAATATTCTGAAGCAGTGTTCAAAGCATTTGAGACTGTTGATCACAGAATTAAACGGCCATGTTTTTTTGGCTGGGGCATATAACTGTAACTATAGCTATATTGCACAGTCTCACAGACATTTCAAGGGCATATTTCACTCCATGCTGTACTTGTATAACTGTGTAAGAGCCAAATCTTGAATCAAAAAGAATCTTGATTCTTGAATTTTGGTTCTTGAATCTTGAATATCAGGTCAGTCACAGGTGGTCTGGAAAAGGTCACTTTTATTATCTCATAATCTCACATCTGGTGTTCCCCAGGGGTAAGTTATTGGTACATTCTTATTCTCACGCATTAATTACTACTCTCAGTAACTAGTTATATGCCTTTTATTACTGCTGCTATGCTGTTAATCCAGGACTATATTTCTCCTTCCATCCTCGCTTCATCTCCCACATTTTCACATGTACAGACATATCTATAAATCCACTTTTAATTTAGGTCAGAGATGTACTTTGTTTCATAGAGAACAGTATGGTATATTATGTCAGAAACTATATACACAACCGGTCAAAAGTTTCAGAACACCCCAATTTTTCTGTTTGTTTTTTTTTGTTGAAATTCAAGCGGTTCAATGTCTCATTGTTCATTCTACAGAAAGTTCTTCCCAACTGTGTTGCAGAAGTTCCCATAATTGTGTGGCACTTATAGGTTGCTGTGCTTTCACTGTTCTGTCCAGTTCATCCTAAAGCAGTTAGATGGGGTTTAAGTCTGGAGACTTCTGGACACTCCATGTTTTCCAGCTTACCCTCATGTTCTTTTTTCTAAAGTAGTTCTGGCATAGCTTGGACTTATGTTTTGGCTCACTATCTTGCTGTAGGACGAACCCGACCAACTAGGCACATACCAGAGGGTACTGCATGGCACTACAGAATTATTTCCCACTTCTGGGTAACCTTACCATTTTTAAACCTATCGCATTCAGCACTGTCCTTTGTACCATTTCATGCTATTTATTGGACTTGAACTGTTTGAATTTCAATAAAAAAAGCTTTTTGACCGGTAGTGTAAGTGTATGTTCTCTAATAAGAGTCTATTTTAGACTAATTAACAGCTAGATGTAGTTTTGGCATACGGTGCTTATAGGGACAATGACATTCTTGGGGCAAAAATACATTATTGGCCTTCATACCACCTGATGGCAGTATTTACCACTGAGCTCAGCTGTCCTCAGAAGTCATGTGATATTCTATTCAGGGAAGGCGGGCTGTGCTGCCGAGGTGATGTAGCTAAGCTGGGGCATAACCTGAGAGACTTATTGATTGAAAGGCAGAGCGTTTATTATTGGTGCAGATGCCATTTCTTTATGTGTCCTTTACATTCACCATTCACACACAAGCCTTTCTCACTACTTGCCTCAAGATGGGTGGGACAGGAGACATCCAGTAGCTGTGTTTTTTCCCCAGCTCCTCAAGCACATAACAAAACATACACGCACAAACAGCACTGATTTCTCCTTCTTTAAACTTTGTTTGCCATTCAAGCACAAAAGGGGAGCTAACAGCTTCATACAGCAAAACCCTATCATTTTCACACTTCAGGGATGGGAGGTGATGTCAGCAGGGGTTGGAGGGGAGGTTATGACCTATAATCAGCTCTCTACAGGGGTCAAGTACTACCAACCGCCCCCTCACACCCACAATTCCCCAATCTCACTACCACAGTAACACAAAACTACTCTTTGAACCCTTCCCCCTCCCGTTCATCAGATGGTGGGCCTTTTTGTCTTTGCACTCTTAAGCCCATTCCTTCGCTGCAAATAAAAATATGATGTGTGCTGGCAGTCTAGAGAATATTTTCACAAATATTTTATTTTCAATATTTATCTTCTATCTCTAGACAGTTTTACTATTATAAAGTGATCTTTTCAAGATAAGATAATCTTACTGGACTGGCAAGTCATTTCATGTGCTTCAAACACTGTTTCTTTACGTAATGAAGTGACCTGTCTTTGAAGTAACATATAGAAAAATGTCCATGACAAAGCTGTCATATGATATATGTATCATATGATATCGTCACTGATGAAAAAGAACAACATTTTTAAATCTTTGTGTAAATTAATGTAAATGGGGCAGATGCTGTGTTCAAATGATGTAGAAAAATAAAAATGGAGATTCATCCATTCTGTTGTATTATTAATGATCCATTTTATTAAAAGCCTAATTAGCCTACAATCTGGTACTGGCCACTGTAGATTAAACTTCCAATCTGCTTTGTCAAAGGGCTATTATTTGCTGTAGACTTGTTTCACTGTCAATGGCAAAAATATTGCTAGAAATATTCTAACTTAGATTTTCCTTACAGTGGTGATGACAGAAACCAAGCCGGGGGTCACAATCTGTGTAATACAAATATTTTGTTCACAATCAAAAATGTTTTTTGATGGTAGAATACGTACTCCACTATGACTGAGCTACAACACTATATGCTTAGGCCAAATCCTTTTCAAAACTAATGTAGAATAATATTTCAGGGGGGTGGCATATGTGGTGTTAACTCAAATCAACATTATGTGATGCAACTGTTTGTTAACAGCTTGGGACATCTGGTTCCTATCACCACCACTGTGAACAACTTTGACTCTGTGAGTTTCTCTAGAAGTGGTCTCTCGCGTTAAACCACTCTGAAAGGCTTTACATCTCAATAAACTAATTACACCAGGGGTGTCAAACTCCTGTCCTGAAGGGCCAGCACAGTTTGATGGTTCTCCTCCTCAAACACATTCACTAAACCTGACAATTAACTGATGAGGTGAACCAGGTGCTTCTGAGCAGGGAAATTACCAAAACGTGCTGTACCCTCCAGGACTGGAGTTCGACACCCCTGAATTACACAAAGATTCTGATTGTTGGATCTCCCCTTTATAAGTAAAATTAGTAGGTTAAAGATTACTCATTTAATTAAATTAAAGACTTTTTCAAAACATTTGTTTTGCCATCAAGCAAAGACAAGAACATGGCTAAAATATAAATGGTGATATTTAAAAACTGCAAACACCAAAATAACTGAAATCCAAATTCTAAGAAAACTTCTTTAAACAGAATTGGCAAAACTGGCAGAATAGGCAGTCAGTAACTGTGACTTCTAAGGGTTAACTTTCACCAGAGAGCTGTAGCCAATTCTACCAGCACATTCTTGTTTGAGTTAACACCACATAAGTGCTGACATCCAGCTGGGGTAAGATCAGTCTCCTGGAGGTGCTCTGCTTCAAGCAAAAAAGGAAGAGGCCCATACATGGAGCTTTAGCCCAAGTAAAGCAAAGAGACTAAAATGGTTGTATCAAGGGGTGGCATTCTCTAATAATGCATTCTAATGCTCTCTACTTGCTTACTCTAATTCAACCAACAGGACATCACACAGAGCTAGAGTAGAGCTAGAGTAGTCTAAGCATGTTATCGATGTTGGGACAAAGCTTTGCATGTCTTTTTTTTTACGTAGTTTGAAAATACCACCTGTGACCTTTACACTGTGTTCAGACTTCATGAACAACAGTGTAGTAGCTCAAGGTTTTGTTTCAACAGTGGCAATGTCCTCAATTAAAAATGTTGTTTCTATACTGAAATACAGTAATCCCCCACTTTTTGCGGGGGGTAGGTTCCAAGAGCACTCGCGTATAGTGAAAAAATGCGTTGTTGTGTTTTGGTAAAAAAATGCCTATTTTTATAGTGTAAACCCTAAATATGCTCCCAAAACACTTTAATTTCCTTTTAAACTCAGTTTGATACATTACCCTTAACGGAAATATAAAGGTAAGCCCATACAGACTGTACAGTAATCCATTTCTTTCTATGTGCTGTCGTTTTCTTTGGTATAAACAGGTAAATACAGTAAATACAGCAAATTTCCCACTTGTGGGACTAATAAAGGTTTATCTTTTATGTTAATCTTATCTTAATAAATTAGTGTAATTTTTAGTAATAAAAATACAGTAAAATGTAGGGGTAATCACCATTTACTGTTCATCAGCCGCACGTCTTATTAAAGCAGATATTGGACGGCAACTGAGCTCAACGGCTTCTTTTAATTTAATTTACAGTAACAAAACTACTGGGCTTTAAGAAGAACAAAATGAAAAACAAGAGAAACACACAAAATGAGTCAGGGGCGGACTGGCAATTTGTGCGTTCTGGAAAAGAACGGCTGTCCGATGCATGGCGGCTGTCGGCCTGTCTTTCTAATGTAGAGACGCAGACAGAGCTCTGCCAGCTGGTGAAGAAAGTCCAGGCTGTTTTTCAGGCCCAGTCCGCCCCTGCTCTGAGTACAGCATATTTAACTCCCAAATGTGTTTTCTTTTGTGTTTCGTACTCATGACAGTACAAAAACATTTATACAGTTATATTTTATATGGAAATGTAGCTGAATTTATGTTCATATTTATGTTACAAAATTAGTACATTTTTCTTAATAATTTAGAAGTAAAAACATATTGCCACGAAAAAAGCAAAAAAAATAAATAAAATGCAGAGAATATTTGCAGGTTCCACATTATTGTGGAGATTTCCGCGTAAAGCTATCAGTTAGGTTCTCAGAAAAAATCCGCGTGTGACTTAATCTGCAACTCCTAATCTGTGGGGGTTACTGTATATAGAAACTGAATCAGTCCATCCAAACCCATTCAGTAGGAGTTAATAAAAAGTCAGTACGGAAATTAAAGTTTCTTAGGCACTAGTCTTCTCAGTTTAAAATTATTTTGGTCAGAATAAAAATCGAAACCAAGGCACAATAAAATTAGACCTGAAAGTAAATTACACATGAGGTGGAACTGAATAAAAGTTAACCTTCTTTCATCACAAGTAGAAAAAACAAACATTTTCATCTGAAAAACGAGAAGCACATTTCAAGAGTACTTGTAATTGAGTTAATCCAACCACCCACTTCTGCAGTTGGTACCATGCATACCATGTACTTTAAGGACTGTAGGTTTTCAGTGAGTGGTTAAGACAAGAAATCTTCATGGCTACTAATACTGTTTCTACTATCACAGATATAAGTGCTCAGAAGGTGTTTAGTGGCTTTAACACTGGCAGTTTCTGTAGGTTTGACATAACCTGGTGCTTTGTGGAGACATTCACAAACTTTTTTTTACAGTGATTGTGATAGGAATGCAATGTCTACAACACAGATATAGCCGTTTTATTTTTGATGCAAAATGGCTACTACATGTTTCTTCTGTATTTTCATTTAACTAATTAATTCAAATCTGTAAACCTCCCCTTTAAGTAAGATTAATCATTCAGCAATCTTTTTTCCAATGTCTATAAATCTATAGCTGACTTTGATAGATTTAGGCCCATCTCAGCCAAACAGATAATGTCAGAGAATAGTTGTGTATGTTTACACTCTTAAACAACCCCCACCGATTAACCCCTTGACCAATGGCCTACATAGGGGCCTGCTTCTCGCAAAGTGTTTTAACAGCTGGCCTTCTGTTATCAATAAATTTGACATTACAGATACCCCTTTAGATAGGTGTTGGGCACTCTGCAGGAGGGTTGAGTGTCTTCATTTGAACTGTTATGTGAGATGCTTAAAAATATCTTCTTCCTCTAGTTACAATAATTCTTTTATATCTGGGAATAGAAAAAGTGCCCAACACTGTGGAAAAATAGGCACTTGGGATTCATTTCTGTTTTTTCCCATCTTAATGAGTGAACGAACCAGTTAGTTTAGTGGAATATTGACAAAACCAAGGATAAGACTGTTCAGCTAGTTCCCAACTCTGCTAGAGGTCAAACAAGCCTCACAACCGACCTGTTCTAAACAACTTGAGGGTCAGCTTAAAGATGAATATTTGGAGGATAATAATGGATTTACAGGTTTCCTCAGCACTATCGGCAGAGGAGCTTAAGATAGCGAAAAGGGGTGGACACAGCCCTCCTATTCAGATGAGTACATCTGCAGATTTCAACTCCAGTCCAGATTTAACACACCTGACCACAATTTTTGTAAGCTAGGCAAATGTTAGGATTGTAACTTATCTCCACAGGTAAACAACCTGAGGTATGCAGTGAAAGAGGCTTAAGAGCCTCTGGGGATCAAGTAAATAGGATATCTCAGAAACTACAGGTGCCATTGTTAGGATGTTTAAGAGCAATTGTTTAAGTATCAGTGTAATATTTGCTTGAATGACAGTTCAGTTACCATTTAAGACTTAAAATGTGAGCTATTCTCTAATAATAGTATTGCACCCCTTCAAAATATGAGGGCTGTATAAAAATATATACAAGTTTAGATATTTTAGTGCATTCACTTATCAGTTGAATTACCCACTGCAGACTTCAAAACTGTCTAATGAAGCAACATCAGCACAAGAATCGTGTGCCACTGGATTCGGTGACCATCATGGGCGCCAGAACCACTATAGCAGGGGGGACGTGTCCATCCCACTTTTCAAAATCATTCGTTTGCCCCCACCCCCAACTTTTCCCCTCCCAGACAACAGTCGATACATGGAAAGCAGCGCGTGTCCCGCCTACTTTTTCCCCTCTGGACTACAGTCGGGACGTAGAGACCTGCGTCCCCCACACATTAAAACTGCTTCTGCCACCCCTGGTGACCAAACAGCTGCACACTAGCCTAAGGTCACTATGCCTAGACTTGGCTGGAGTGGTGTTGGCGGAAAAGGCATTTTCTGTGCTGAGGAATCATGCTTCGCTATATGGCAGTCCAAAGGATCAGTCTGGGTTTGGTGGAATTCAGGAGAACTCTACGTACCAAAATGTATAGTGCCAACTGTCATGTTTGGAGGAGAGATAATGGCCTGTGGCTGTTTTTAGGATTTCGGCTAGGGCCTGTAGTTCCAGTGGAGACTAATGCGACAGCATACAAAGGCAATTATATACTTTGTGGCAACAGATTTGGGGAAGGTCTGTTCCTGTTCCATCAGGACTATGGCCCTGTGCACATAAAGACATGGTTTAATGAGTCTGGTTTGGAGGAATTTCAGTGGACTTCACAGAGCCCTGGCATCAACTCAGCTGAACACCTTTGGGACAAATTAGAGCCAGGTCTTCTTATCCAGCATTAGTGTCTGACCTTATAAATGCTCTTTTAAATGAGCACAAATTCCCACAAACAAACTCCAAAATCTTGTAGAAGTGTGGAGGCTGCAAAAGAGGGGCTAAATCTACAATAATTCTCATGATTTTAGAATGGGATGTACTCATATAGATCGGTTGGTGTCCACATACTTTTGGCTAATCTTATAAAGTGTCAGTATAATTACACTTTCTGTAAAATGATCAATAATTAGGGTATTGGGACAATAGAGAAAGACTGACTGAGTGTGAAACTCTTGAAAAGGGTTTAAAGCAGCACCTCAGGCATTACATGGCAATCAAAACCCCAGCATAACAAGACTTATGACTGTTTATCTTTGGTGCCAATCTTGGAAGGTTGCTGACCTGTAAATGAATGAGACACTGCTTCAGTGAGCAAGATAATTACATTTTACATGTAGTCAATAATTCTTGCTCCCAGTGGAGGGCTAAATGAGCATTTGTCTGGCATCTGTCTCAACTAATTAGTGACTGCATATAACTGATGTGCATAACTGATGAATCTGGGTTTGTAGTCCTATGCAAAGTCGATGAGTGACCTGTTTTTGATATATATTCAGAACGGATTTTCCTGAATGTTATACTGACAGTTCAAAGGAATTATATATCTAATGTAGATAATTTGATTTGGGTTGTGTACAGTGTTGTGCCACTGAAAAAAAAACTAGTTCAAAATACAGTTCATTCAAATAAAAATGATCTAGTTTACGTTCATAATTCATTTTTTTTAATTTTGAACTAAGTTCACAGCTCAAAAAATGAACTAGTTCACATTCAGGTTTTTTTTGTTTGTTTTTTTAACATTTACAATACAACGTCCTTCTATCTGAACCTCCTTCAGTCTTCTCCTTCTATCATAAGTTACATAAAAATTTTAAGGTTGAGAATAGATCTTACCACTTAATCATCATGTTGTGGTGAAAGTGGAAAAATGAGGTGCAGGTATACTGTATATTTTTATTCAGAAAACATTAACACAAAGACATCTTTTAAAGTGCTCGGAAAAGAACATAACTAAAAATAAACTAAC
>JBBPCX010067024.1:0-13756 GCA_037974365.1 Hydrocynus forskahlii | reverse complement strand
CTCATGAATAGCCTAAAAGCAAGATAGCTGAAATATTATACAATTAAATATCTTCTGTCATAAAACTAGTGAATTCAAGTGCATTTTAATATTCTGAATGAAGTGCATGAACAAAGTGCATTCAGAACAAGGGCTTCAAAAACTGTTGAAAGATATAAGAACATTCTCTGTAGGCCTATAACAAAATAGTGTATTAAAACCAGGGTGCGAACTAGGGGGGAGCAGGGGGAGCTATAGCTCCCTTAGTGGTGACATGAGCTCTTCTGGAAACATGATTTGTGAAATTTTGAGGGAGCTCTAAAATATTGATATGATGACCAAATAAATTTTGGGCATGGGTTTTCTCACAGGTGTAAAATAAAATTATATTTAGAGCTTATAACTCATGAAAAAAACGTAGCCTGCTTGCACGCTCGAGGGGGCGCTGCCTGCAGCCCCACCCACTACCCACTCACACGAGCTCGTTTTAGTTAGCAATACCTGGTAGGAGGCGGTCACACGGTAGGAGTTCAGAGAGAGCGCTGGACTCACCAGGAGGCATCCACGTTTCAGTTAAACAAAGAAAGTCCAATCCCCGAGAAGTGAAAAAATCCTTGATGAAAGTTTTGTTCATCAGTGATCTGGCATTCACCAGACCCATCCTGATAGGAGCCGGGTCTATCATGGCAGTAGCGAGGGGAGCACGCGCCAGAGGCCGCAGATTCTGAGGATTCACTCACCGCCAGCGCAGGTGTAGTGGTTGTGGGCGCGGAGGTGGACTCCGCTGAGGCGAGCCGAACATGGGTACGGGTAAGAGCCAGGGGTCGATAAGGTCCCGGGAGCGCCCAGACACAGAAAGGCGAGGACCTGGTCCATGTTGAGCCAAAAAGACCTTTGATGAGCGTGCTAAACAAGCCCTTAGCTTCACCAGCCGCCCACCGCGCTTCCCCCCCGCGTTTATGGCACTTTCTCCAGTGAGATGAGCCTGGAGCTCGGAAGAGGAAAGCCGGTATTCCTGAAAAGAACGGAGGAAGAGAATCTCGTCCTTCGTTGTCAAATTGTTCCCATTTTACAGCAGACAAACAAAGCTCCAGAAGTGTTTGTCGATTATACGTCAATAGTGAGTTGACATTATGTATAGCACACAAAAACAACAGAACAAACAAGTAGACAATGACAGACGCCAGGCCACACACCTTGGCGCCATCTTGTCACGGGTCCCCTTCATATATATATATATATATATATATATATATATATGGGCTGAAACGATTATTCGAGTAAGTCAAATAATTCGATTACAAAAATGTTCGAGGCAAATTCTTTGCCTCAAGGCTTCGTTTAATTTATGTCACCAAAGTCCATGTATCTGTCTCTGCTATCGTATCACTCCCGCTGTGAGGACACTGCACAGCTCCGGTATCGTTGTTTTACACGGACTGTTGTAACTGACGCGCATTTCAAAGATTTAAGACAGCGCGTTTATTTTGCTCTCTATGGAAATGGCGGAAAATGAAGATCCCCGTGTGCGTAAAAGGCAGAAAGTGTCTAAAGTGTGGGACCATTTTACACTGCGTAAGGCGGACAACGTAGTGGGTGACGGTAGCTCAGTGGGTAGGATACTTGCCTCTGGACCAAGAGGTCATGGGTTCGAATCCTACCTTCAGCACACCGCCACTGGGTTCCTGAGCAAGACCCTAAACCCCAAGACTGCCCCCTATAGTTAGGGAATGGAAGTCGCTTTGGATAAAAGCGTCTGCTAAATGCTGTAAATGTAAATGTAGTGCAGTGTATACACTGTAAAACCCACCTGGCCTTCCACAACAGTACATATAACCTTATGTATGGGGAAGGTGTGTTTTGAGATGTAATTTTTTAGTGTGTGTGTGCTTGCGTGCGTGTGTGTACATATAGCTGTTTTTTTGCTGCTCCAACTTCTGTACGGTCCACTTTCTGCCGTAACAACAGAAATTTCCCACTTGTGGGACTAATAAAGGCTTGTCTTATCTTATCTTATTCAATCAGGTAATCATGACAGCCATTGTAAAGGTAAAGTGGAATTTGGCAGACGCCCTTATCCAGAGCGATGTGCAATAATTCGTTACAGGGACAGTCTCCCTGGAGCAAGTGAGGGTTAAGTGGACAGTGAGGGTCAAGGACACAGTGGTAGAAAGTGGGGGTTTGAACCTGCAACTTTGTGGTCATCGAGTTCACAGATAAGTGTTTTATCCCCTAGGCTACCACCACCCCATCGTTAATTGGTCATTGCAGTTTTCTGTCTGTCAAACTATCTTATCTTTATCATATCGAGTAGATTAAATTAAAGAAAGAACAAATGCCTAAAGATACTTGACAAAAGTGGTCCTTCAGGAAGCCTGGAGAACTGTTCAAGACTGCCTTAAAAATACATGAAAGCCTAGTTCTGTAGAAGAAAAATATAAATAAATGAGGAGGGCTGTATATTAAAATACCTGCTGCTGATCTCATGTTTATTATTTCAGCATCACTGCTGGATCTGGGCCTGCTGGAAGTAGATTAGATCCAAATTTGGTCCCAGTTGACCAAAGTTTTGAACTGACTTTAAGCCTGATGCTGTTTATAAGCAGCAGATATCTTCAGGTCATTTTGCACCTCAGACCCCTTTACTGAAGACCTTGTTCAAGAATGTCTGCTTTTGAATAACATTCTTCTTACCTTTTGCTTCCCACAGACGTCCTGAACGAGCTTCTGGAGTCGGAGCCTGAGCTGGCCTCGCTGCAAGTCTCTGAAGGGCTGGGCGAGGAGGATGAGTGCGACGAAGATGCTGATGAAGAGGAGGACCTGGAGGAGATGGAGGACTTTACGTCTCTGAGCTACATGGACCCGAGAGCATCCATGTTCTCTACAGTGTCGTCTCTGTCCACTGCATCCAAGGACTCCATGTTCTCCACCCTCTCTGTGGCCTCCTCTGAATGTTCTCCGCTCTCCACGCTCTCCTCATCCTCCCAGGCTTCGGGGACAGACAGTGATTTTTGCGAGGAGGCAGAGGAGGAATGCCCTGTTCCTCCCATGCCTGGAAAACCCAAAGGTTCTGCCGGGTTCTCCAAGCGCCTCTCGCGCCTGTTTAAGCCACGCAGCAGCCACTCGCTGTGTCGCGCCAAGAGCCTGGGAAACGCAGAGGCCAAAGACTTCCTGCCGTCTGTCCGCTCCAAACGCTCCAACTCGGTCCCCCAGCAGGCCCTGACGTGGAACTCCGAGCAGGGGCTCATGGAGGGCCTCCTGGTGCAGCAGGCCCTGGGCTGGGTCCGCTACAGGAGGAGGCCTATCCTCAGCAGCGACGAGCAGGAGGAGCCCGGAGCCGCTCTCCTCAGGGTTCTGGTATTTGGCGCCGACCACGTGGCCGGCAGGTAAGGGTGGAGTCTAAATGTTCACATCCAAAATTGTCTAGTTATAGAAAAGAACAGTTTTAAACACATAGTCTGGACAAACATATGGAAACTAAACTGCCAAAATGTTACTGAATTCACCCTGGTTGTGATGTCACAACCATGAACACGTGTGCATGACTGGCCATTCAGCTCAGGTTCATTTAATTTCTGAAGGGGTCAGTCAGTCAGAATGGAGCTCATTTACATGTATCAATTTTAGAAACACAGTAATCCAAACAGCCTGTTTAATCCAAACAGGCAAAATAGCTGTGTTACTATCAATATTAACAAGAATAATGGCTTGAAAATTGGAATAAGTATTATTTCTGAAACATCCGTCTGTCCCGACAGGGTGGCCCGGGCGTACAGCAGCCTGCGGAGGAGGGAGAGGGACTGTCCGAGGCTCAGCAGGGCCTTTAGACTCCGATTCTTCTTCATTCCTGTGAGGAGAGATCCTCCAGGAAACGGAACGGTGACCCAGTTCTCTGTCAGTCCAGTGAAAACCACACAGGTAAGGAGAGAGCCATGTCCAATTGGAAGTCTGAAACTGTTTTAACTCTTAGAACCGTCTCTGGTCTCTGGAGCTGCTGGTCTGTAGCAAACATACCTGGGACATTCTAACTCTGTGTGTGTGTGTGTGTGTGTAGGATGTCAGTGCAGACAGGCTGGAGGACAGCACTAATGACATTGCGACCCTTCTTGGAATGCTGGACCCCTGGTACGAGAGAAACACACTTTGCCTGCTCGACCTGCCACTGCACGTGGTGTGCAAGGTACTTATTACACACACACCTTTCCTCAGACGAAGTGAAAGTCATGAAGGATCAGAGAACTGAATTGTGCTTTTGGTTGGAGGCCTCTAGAGGCCATCTTTTTTCAGTTCATAGTATTTAGTTTTGGGTCTTTTATTTTGAAGGCTGAGCACACCGGCCTTGTATTTGTTATATTACATGTTTCAGCTCGCCGGTGTGCTCAGAGAGGAAATGTGCTTTAAGTTTCTGTTGGTTTGTAGTGTTTTGTGTTTTTTATTTAAGTTTGTTTGTGGTGGACCTCAGCATCGGTCCGCCGTCATGCTGGCTTGTTTGTGTTTTCTCCTTAACTCTCTTTGTTTTGAGTTTGGTTTTCTGGCCCTCGTGCCTGTTTGTGTTTGTTTTTAAAAAAGGGTATTGTAATGGCTGTCTGCCTACGCGCCTGCTCTCATTTGGGAGTTAAAGGGGATCGTGACAGACAGGTGTGTGTGTGTGTGTGTGTAAAAGTTTATGTGGAGGTTCTGTTATCTCTGATCTTTGAGAACCGTGGCAAAAGTGGTGAGTGTGTAGAACCTTTTAAAGGTGTAAACAACCGTAACATGATGTTACAAAAAAAAGGTTCTTTAGGGAACCAAAAATTATTCTTCTGTGGTATCACTCTGAGGAACCCAGCAGCCATAGTTGTGAGTTTAGGAGGATGAAGCTTGACACACTTCTCGTAAACATATCTGCTGCCATAGCAACATTATTAATTATTTTACATAAATTAGATTAATTATTTTTATGCTGTAAAGAGCAATGTGTGATATATTTAGTGCATTGAAGATCTTTTATTTTTTTCTAAACACAAGTGTGTGTGTGTGTGTGTGTGTGTGTGTGTGTGTGTGTGTGTGTGTTTGTTTCCGCTTATAGCAGACATCTAAGCCTGAGCCTGACTCAGTGGAGGATTCAGGAGAAGAAGGTTTACCCATCCTGGCTGACCTGCTACTGTACTACTGCAGAAATGCTACACAGCCTGCACTCATACAGCTCTACCAGGCAGAGGTACACACACACACACACACACACACATTCACACAGGTACAGTACTGTGGAAAGTCTTGAGCCCTCCTCATTATTTATAGTATTATTTGAATCACCTTGTTGGTGCAAAAATACTATTTTCTGCCACTCAAACTGTCTTATCGTTGGCCTATTGAATAGATTAAATTAAAGAAAGGGGAACAAATGTTTTACTGCTACAGGCTACAAAGGGTCCTAAAGATTAATGGAGCCTAGATAAAGTTGTTCCAACCACTCAGCATTCAGCACCACCAGTATACTGATCACTGCCTGATCATCTGGAATCGTCTGCTCCTGTTTCTTCGCTGCCTCAGGCCTTAATTTAGATGTGCTTTGTGCTGCTTGAATGATTCACAAGTAGGTCACTGTGTGGCTTAACAAACAACAAACATTCCTCTGAAACTGATCAGGTTCAGGGATTGGATTGAAAATGAGTGTCTTTTAAAGTCCTTCAGAAAGTCTGTATGACTGTTCCTCAAGACTATATTAAAAATTAATGCTGGGTAATGATAAATATTTTAATCACATTGTTATAGGAAAAAATATTTTAATTCATTCATAAGTTGTATATTGCTCACTTTTATTTTTAAAGTACTGCTATGTGAACAAAAGTGCAATAACATTTGGTTTGCAAACGTTAAACAAGTATGGAGCTTTTTAAATGCAGTGTTCCCTTTAACACAGTTACGCAGTTACAGTTCAAATATTTCTGTGAATCTCAACTTAAACATGAATGTAATCAAATATAAAACCAAAGCTATTTGCCATGGCATTTATGTTTTATGGAGTTTGTTATAGAAAACAAGTTCCCCTCAGAGTCCAGAGCATGGGGGTGTAGAACCTTTATAGCAACTGCAAACGGGGACCAACTCCATATGAAAGTCTATGTATCTGAATGCAGTGTCATTAAAGTGTCTGTTGGTTTAATGGTCAGGCGTACTTTTGTCGTACCCTGAACACAAAAATGCAACAAACTTTCAAAATGAAAAACAGAAAAAAAAAATTTTTTTTTAAAACGTGTGTTAAAATCATTGTCGGCATTAAGTAAATAATGTTTTAACGCAATAATAACTCCTTAACGTGCCCAGCCGTTTTTTAAAATACAAAGTCTGGACATTTAGAAGCAAAATATGAAGAATAGAGGGGGGTTAGACTTTTGCACAGTACTGTATGTGAAAGTGATGAGAGCTGTTTGATCCACACTGCTATCAGGAACACCTGCAGTCCCGGATTCCGTAACAGATATTAGTTCCACATAGATGTTGTGCATTCAAATACTTTATGAATGAACGTGTTTGTCTTAGTATTACTGATGTTGTGTGTAGTGTGAGCTTGTGTGTGTTTATATAAATATTAGTCCTTCTGCAGATAAATGATGTTTAGTTCATGTGTGTGTCCTGTAGTTGACTCTGGCCGGTGGAGAGACAAGGACTGAAGTGTTTGTCCACTCACTAGAACTCGGACACACAGCGGGGACCAGAGCCATCAAAGCTATGGGTAATCACCACACTGACCTCCAGTAATAATTCATCAGTAATAATTAATCACTTCTAGTCACACCCACTGACCGTGCCAACCCCTAATAGTCATGAAACTCCATTCCAACCTTCAATAACAGTTAATAACTTCAGTAACAATTAATAATTTCAATAACAGTAACTTCAGTAACAGTTAATAACTTCAATAACAGTTAGTAACTTCAGTAACAGTTATTCACACTCTGACCATCAGGCCAACCTCCTATAATAATCACCATAGCAACCTCCTGTAATAATCACCATAGCAACCTGCTGTAACAGTCACCAAAGCAATCTCCTGTAATAATCACCATAGCAAGCTGCTGTAACAATCACCATGCCAACCACCAGTAATGATTACCGTAGCAACACTCTAGTTAAAAATCACCATAGCAACGTCCAGTAAAAACTTGACAACCTCCGGTAATGATTACCAAAGAAACCTCCTGTAATAATCACCATTCCAGCCTCCTGTAATAATTAATCTCTCTCATTCAGTATAACCGTCCCCTCTCTCTCTCTGGGTGGGTAGGGTGGTCCTCCCTCTTGCCTCTGGAAAATAAATTCGGTACCACTGAGGTTTCAAAGCACTAGTAGAAGTGCTTACACCCTCACACCCCCCAAAACGCCACCCCCACCATGTACTTTCACCCATTGCTGCTGGCACAACACTTTCCCACGAGAAACAGGTCCAAAACACGTCTCTCTCACACACGCACACACACACACACACACACACACACACACACACACACACACACCAGCACTGAGCAAACCTATCATATGTGGTCTTTTTATTTGTTACACAACCACACCAGACAACCCAGAACTGCTGCTCAGTAACACACACAGACTGAAAGATGGGGGTGAAAGATAACTTGTTTTCATGTTTGTGAGGATGCGGAACTGTGAAATAACTGTGTGTGTGTGTGGTCAGGAGCTGCGAGTAAGCGGTTTGGTATAGATGGAGACCGTGAGGCCCTTCCCCTCTCTCTGGAGGTTGTTTATAATCAGGTAACAGTTATACTGTACACACACATACACACCACGCAAACACATGACACGTACAAACACACTAAACCCATCTCACATACACACACGCCACAAAAACACACACTAGCCATTGTTTACTGTTTTTACCTTCAGACTGTTGCAAAATAATACAGCTCTTTCTCGCTCTCTCTCGCACTCTCTCTCTCGCTCTGTCTTTCCCTCTCTCTCTCTCTCGCTCTGTCTTTCTCTCTCTCTCTCTCTCTGCAGGTGGTGGTTAGTGGGCGTAGTCAGAAGACAAGGGCAGAGAAGGTTTGCACTTCAGTAAATCTGACCAAAGTCTGCAGGAACTTGGAGGAACTAAGTACGTCTTGCTTCACACACACACACACACACAAAACACACCTCACACGGTTACAGAGCACATGGATGCAAAGCTGGACTGTAGTGTCTCTAAACCAGGCTAGGCAGACAAACCGTGCTAACATTATACATACACACACACACACACACACACACAATGTAAACTGAAGTGCTGCAGTCTCTATAGGCTGAATGGGGTTTTACCTGCCGTATAGATCAACCAGTACAATAGATTAGTGGGCAGAGCCTGGAACACCTTCGTGGATGGAGCCTGGAGAAAAGGCATGAATTTTTCAGTGATATAAACAGAGGTGTTCCTGTTACTTCATTAAACTTTTGGAAAGATCAACCTCACAGCTGTAGGTATGAAGGTGTTAGTCTGGAACACATGAGTGGGTGGAGCCTGGAACACATTAGTGGGTGGAGCCTGGAACACATTAGTGGGTGGAGCTTGGGGCACATGAATAGTTGGAACCTGGAACTCATTCATGGACAGAGCCTGGAACACATTAATGGTCGAAGCATTGAGCACATTATTGGGCACAGCCTGGAAGACATTAATGGGCGGAGCCTGGAGGAGAGATATTGATTTTATCTGATGTGGATGTGATTCTGGTTCTGATTCTGATTTTGTGTGTTCAGATCCCAAACTGGAGTGTCTGCAGCTGACGATGACGGAGGTGCTGAAGAGACAGAACTCCAAGTCTAAGAAGAGCTTCAACCAGGTGAGCAGGAAGCAGAGCTGAGCTGTGGTTTACATGAACGCTCACACAAACACGGGTGCGGTTAGCACGGCGGTGTCTGAAAACAAGGCCGAGACGGCTGCTCAGTCGTCTTTCTGTGATCAGACCGAGAGCTCGCGCTTCAGGCTTGTGTTTTTGTTCAAGTCTGTAAATGAAAACACGCTTTCTGTTATCGCGCTCTGTGTTTTTCTGCAGCCACAGAACTGCAACTGTACTTTCACTCTGACAGTGCAGCTCTCGCAGCTCACTGTGATTAACACGCATCTCTCATTTATCTCCAGGCCAAAAAATCAGCTGTATCTGCCCTTTAATCTGCCACTCACAGCTATCAGTGCAGTCTGCGGGTTTATTCTCTTATGCATAGCTTTTTCTAAATCATTAGTTTAATTACTGTTTTTTATTCAAACACATGGAAAAGGGGTCTCCATAGCAACGTAAAAGTGGGCTCACACTAGCTCCGCCCACATGACAATAAAGGCAGAACTCCTCCACCCCACCTCACCCCCAAGACAAGTGGCATGTTTTTTTCCGATGTTTTAAGTGTAAATAAATAAACAGCTTACACAGAACAAAAATTCCGTTAACACACACTTCATACACACTTGCTTCTGCACTCGTCTAACTGAAGCTGTGCCTCAGAAATTATTCATTTGATAGATTCATTGGTGAAAATGTGTTTGTGTGTGTCCAGCAACTGAGCACCACTCGGGCGAAAGTGGACAAGGTTCGAGTGTGTGGGTCCGGAAACACGACGTTCGCTGTATGTTTGGATCAGGATGAGAAGAAGATCATACAGAGCGTGACCCGGTACTGATCATCGTTTCTCTCAGTATTTTACATTGTTATTACATTATTATTCACTTACTAGCGTATTAAGTAAGTGAATAGTAGTATTCAATAGCTGCTATGAATTCTTCATAAATTAATGTGGTTTGTGATTTAATATGTGTGTTTTGTGGTGTTTGTGTGTGTGTGTGTTGTGTGTTATCAGGTGTGAGGTGTCGGTGTGTTATAAGCCGGACAGCTCAGCTAACTGGCCAAGGTTCAGAACTCTGTCCACTCAGATCCAGCCTGTACAGCCTACGTTCTGCTCTCTCCTCTGCCTGCCCATCGCCACCTTCAGCGGACCCCAACCCTGAATCTCTAAACCCAGAACCTCTAAACTCCAACCCTGAATCTCTAAACCCTAATCTCTAACCCTGAACCTCTAAACCCCAACCCTCAATCTCTAAACCCTAATACCTAACCCTGAACCTCTAAACCCCAACCCTGAATCTCTAAACCCTAATCCCTAACCCTGAACATCTAAACCCAACCCTGAATCTCTAAACCCTAATCTCTAACCCTGAACCTCTAAACCCCAACCCTGAACATCTAAATCCCAACCCTGGCACTTTAAACCCCAGCCCTGAACCTCTAAACCTTAATCCCTAACCCTCTATAGCCCAACCCTGACCCTCTATAGCCCAACCCTGACCCTCTAAACCCCAACCCTGACCCTCTAAACCATAATCCCAAATCTTGAACCGCAGCCTTCAATCCTAAACCTCTAAAACTCCAACCCTGAACCCTAAATCCCAAACTTGAACCCTCTAAACATTCAGCCCTCTACCTTTAGTCCTCTAAACCCAAACCCTGAACCCCTAAACCCCAAACACTCACCCTTTAGTCCTCTAAATCCAAACCCTCTCTCTTCCAGCTATGGGTAAATCACTTGAACTGCAGGAAGAAATGGACAGTTCTGACTGCAGAAGGATGTCTGTGGTGCCAAACCTGTACATGGGGTGCTCCTTTTAATCCACTCAGTTGATTTTTTATGTAGCGAAACGTTAAAGCTCAGGAATTTGTGAAATTTCAAATCAG
Organism: Hydrocynus forskahlii; assembly: GCA_037974365.1. NCBI lineage: Eukaryota > Metazoa > Chordata > Actinopteri > Characiformes > Alestidae > Hydrocynus > Hydrocynus forskahlii. Next base: position 3,083 of record JBBPCX010067024.1, on the reverse strand, counting down.
TGAAGTGATATTTCACAGCCAGGGAAGATAATTTCTGCTTTACTGAACCAGACCGACCCCCAACCGGGGGCCCAGGCCACAACTGCTCAGGCATTTCTCTGTTTTAGCTGCAGCGTTTTTTATTTTTGTTTGGTTTTGTAAATGACATGTATATGTATATTTGTATAGACAAAAAGAAATTTTCAAACAGCATTCTTGACAGTTTGAAGGGTCTGTTTGATAACTCTCATTCATTCCTGACATTGAAGCCATTGCCTCGGATTGTAATTTGGTGGCTTTGTCCAGCAGGGGACACTGTTGTCTCATCACTGAGTGGCTCCGTGAAGGCGGGCCACCTGCAGGAGCATCAATCAATAAAAACACACCCAAGGAGTTTACATGCAAAACACTGAACTCCTTCATGGAGAACAATAATCAATTATATTAATAGTCTTTAATATAAAAACTGTATGTCTCAGTTTTTGTAGACATAGAGCTTAGGCCACATTTGCCCTAACATTTGGTCATTCTCACATTTTTAGGTTTCAGAAACACTTATGGGACATTGTGTGTGTGTGTGTGTGTGTGTGTGTGTGTGTGAGAGAGAGAGAGAGAGAGAGAGTGTGTTATTCTACCTCTACTGGATGTACATATGCTTTTATTGTAATTTTAAGGCAATGTTTGACTATGGAAGCACTTAAAGCAGAGGGTTTAATGTGAGATTTGGTTTAGACGTGTGACGAAGAAAAGTAAATGCAGTGGGCTGATTTATAGACAGTAAACTAAATTAATGGCAGTAGTTTGAATTAACAGCAGTGGTCTAAATGAACGGCAGTAATCTGTTTGTGCCGTGGCCACACTGTTCTGAAACTCTCTGGCAGCTGAATGGAAACGGTACTTTCAGTCCTAAGGTGCTTTTACTGTATATCTATGTTCTTTAAATTATACCATTTTAGTGTATATTACCTGTTACTAAGTGCAAATATCATAATAAAATCCTTTAACACAGATTAGCATGTCTTTCACTGTCTTGCATATTAACATTAACTTATCTCTGTATTGCATAAATATGCTTCACTATTTTCTATCCTAGTGTTCAAAATGTTTCAGCATCAGAAACATTTTTAAACTCCTAAAAATGTGGCTAAAATGCTCCCTGACGGTATAACTTTGTTTTGTGGTAAACATAGCTGGCTAACAGGCCATATTACCTACAATGTTAGCCAAATTTCCTCACTAGTTAACCTGCCTTAACCCAGCAAAATTAGACCGCATAGCATAAATATACCTCACTGTTTAGCTATGTTCTAAGCTATCAAAGTGTTAGCTAACCTTGACTAGCTAACCTAGCCTAATCTTGCTGGGTTGGATGATACATAGCATAAGTACGCCTCACTAATTAGCTATGTTTTTTAGAACTGTTTCAATGTACGTCTTTTAACCTGGAATACAAAAAAAATGTATTGGGGCAAAAAGTGGTCCTATCTTATTACTATCTTATTATTATTTGATACATTTAACAGGCTAAGAGACAGGTTTATGTCAGTTACAAATAAGCGTTTTTAGCCTCTTGAAACAAAATATGAGAAGACAGCCCTGATGGTATTTAGTAGAATTATTTAGTAGATTTAGCTTGCTAGCAGATGTAGTCTGCTTGCTTGACTAGATAATGAGTACTGTCTCTCAACTACACTTGTCAGTTTGCTGCCCTGTTTTTGCTGATACTTGTATTTTGGAGGCCAGTATCTATGGATTAAATCAGTGTTGAGGTGAGTGTTATGGTTTTAGTGTATTTTACAGTATCAAATGTCCCTGTCCAGACCTTGTGGACGAACACAAAGCGCTGTTACAGCAGATAAGAGGCTTAGGTATGGGATCAGCATGTGAGTGAGTGTGTGGGTGTGTGTGTATGAATGGAACGGGGAAGCAAGCTGTTTTTTTTTTTTTATCAGGAAGTGTCTCACTATGACAGCTCCCCCTCAAACAAACCCTTACTGACAGGAAGAAACAAGATTTTCATCTGGCCCTAACCGCCGGTGCAGCGCAAGCGGTCAGGGGCCTCTAAAATAAACTCAACAAATGATTCCGGCACTCGGCTCCACCCTTCACTGGAGCTGTGTCTCTATTAGACTTGTTTATGTAGTTTCTGAGGCTCCATGACTCACGGTTATCTATAACCATAGACTGCGGTACATTAGCATCGCAGTCTGAATTCTGTCACACGACATCAAAAACCAGAGAAGCAAGTCTATTACAGTTCAGATCTGATTGAGCATTATGTTACATAATATTCAGCATATTACATACTATATGTAATAATATTCAAATAATTTGTTTTGCGCATGATGTTTTGTCAAACGAGCAGGGAGGGGATCTAAATATTTGGTCATGGTGGTGGGGTTGAAATATTTTCTTGGGAGGTGGTTAGTGAATATTTCCTCTAGGAGGGCTATCAAAACATTTTGTCAACCGTCGGCAGGGGGAGAGTGAAACCAACCAGGGGACACAGGTGACTGAGCACCTAAACTACTGTTCCCCACCCCCCTCCAAACCAAAGTGCCAAATATAGCATCTCATTAAGATGCAGCACTTTTGCTTTTTCTAGAAAAGCAGAGTTTCTTGGCAGGCCCAGGACTCGTGAATGTTCTGAACAGCTTGCGGCTGCTGCTTGTAAAAGTTTCTGGCCGGTTGTGCTGGAGTTTGAGCCCATTCTGGTCCACTCAACCATCTTCGGGAAAAATTACTGCACCCCACAGTCATGCAGCTAAAATAAGGATTCAGCTTTAAAAACCATTTAACACAGCAGGACACACTGTTCTTCTCTGTCACACACTACATTATGACCTGTAGTGACCTTTATTTGTATATTCATACACAACTGTGCAAACGTCTTGAGCCCCTACATTTCTTCATATGTTGCTTTGAAAAATCCAGACTTTCTTGTAATTTTAGTGTAGTCTTGACGCACACTTCTCCAGATTCCCTGAAGGACTTTCAAAGAAACTCATTTTCAGTGCAGTCCCTGAACCTGACTAGTTTCAGAGGAATTTTTTTTTGTTGTTTTTAAGACAGAGAAGAAACAGGTGCAGATGATTCCAGATGAT
>JBBPCX010067023.1:0-13756 GCA_037974365.1 Hydrocynus forskahlii | reverse complement strand
TATATACACACACACACACACACACACCACACTCACTTGTATATTTATAGATATGGCTTTCCTTAAGTATGTACTGGTTTCTATCAATTAAGGGGATCAAAAGGATTTAAATATTGATATCAGGCCTATATTGAGAAAACATTGAGAACTTTTTCACTCTCTAAATTGTAATTTGAAATGGCTCATTCTGATATATTACAGGGCACAAGCATCTTGTTTTAATCCACAGATTAGGGAGGGAGCTCCTGACATCCCTACAGAGGGGCTGATGGGTTGCTGAAATCAAAAGTCAGTTAATACTTCCCTCGGTGTGATAATGGGTGGTAATGATATATGTACACCCCACAGACAGTGTTTTTAGAAACATTCACTCATTTTTGCAGCCTTTGCTTTGTGGTATTAAGACTGTTAATAACACTGTGGGCAGCTGGTGGTCTGGTGGGCCATGCTATGCCATGCTGTTCTGTGGTTTGTTCATGTCCTTTGAAAACCTGAAATGACGTATTTAAAAATGACCAAATAATGTAAAAGAGTCAAATAATGTGTTTGCACAGAGTTAAGTTTGCAAGCTTTTCTACAGTTTACAGTGTTCTAAACAGAATAGCTTACAGCCTGTTCAAGGATGTTATAAATGAGCAAGACATGGAGATTTCGATGATGGCTGATTGAAGAGATGCCAACTTCATGAAGGATGGGTTCACTCACAAAAAACCCTGAAATCCATATTAAGAGATCACATTGCAGTTGATTGAAAATATAAGAATTACTGCCACATTTCCAATAAAAAGTAGCTTTGTTGGCATGTCTTTTTTTACCTTTATTAATGTAACTGTTCAGTATGTAAATGGAAGCCCATTTTTGCTAAAAATAGAAAGACTTCCTCATAATTATGAGATACTATCTCATAATGATAATTGTAATTGACATGCTTTCAAAAACAAAACAAACATATTAAATCTTATTATATAAGTTTATGCAGCTAGTCACCAAGTAGTTAAGGAGTTGTCCCTGCAATCAGAAGGTTGTGGGTTCAAATCCCAACACTGCTGGTGCCATCACTGAGGTACTATTTAGCAAGGTATTGTCACCACACACTGCTCACCGAGTGCCCCTCATTGGTGGCAGCTCACTGCTTCACTTGGTGAGTGGGTTAAATGCAGAGAAAGAATTTCACATTCACATTGTTCACATTGTTCTGTGGTGAGTTCACTCATGACTATAAGGGGCCTCTTTACTTTTACTTTAGAAACAATAACTTTTGTTGCAGTTCCTGCAATAACTTGTGTCCAAACCCTACCATCACCTTTCAAGCATGCAAACAGTTCTGTTTCACTTCCTGGATCATCATTTTAAGTTTGTTGGTCCAGCTCATCCCATGCCAGCTTAAAGGGAGAAAGATCTTGAAACCGGGATGGCCCAGACATAATTCTCAAATCATTTTGCTTTTCTTTATAGTGGATATAATTTTGCCATAATTTTGAGAAGTGCTTGGGATTATCCTGTGGAAGAATGAGAGTTTTTCCAGTGATACGTGAACCAAAAGGAATTGTGTTATGTTGAAGAATTGAACAACACTTCTTTTTTGTTTTCATGATCCAACACACATGCCACTGCACTAAAGACAGACCCTGTTATGTCTTCTTCAAAACCAGGAGTTTGAGCCTTTATGGCTACATATTGTGTTAACTACAGGCTATAAAATATTTAAAACAAGTCAGTTACATTTGTTTTAAGTAATTCTGTTTTCTTGGAATAAAACTTATCGTGTATATGGAGCAACATATCGTGTATTTAAAATAAAAATCTGAGGGTGGGCCCAAAGTTATTGCTTGGAGTGTGTGTGTGTGTGTGTGTGTGTGTATTTGTGTGTGTTTTAAGTCAGTAAAACTGAAATGTCCATGATACTTTTCACATAGTTACAATAAATAAAAGAGGAAATGAAAGGCTAAAACTATAGATATATATGTACAAATATATAGAAAAATATTTATTAAACATGTATAAAAATAAACATTACAAGTATAAACAGGATCTGAAGTGTGCAAATGTTATAGAATAGAGTATGGATGTGCAGTGTGCTTGTTTTGTGTTGATGTATATATAATAGATAGCAAGTGAGATACAGTAAGGTTGAGAGTTCCTAATACTGCCGTAGCGTTTGCCTGATTTCATCAGGTCAAACAGACACTGGGCTGAGACGAGTCTCTAATCATCCTAGTTACTGTGGTCCTGCATCTCCTGATATGTGATAGTAAAGCTGATTTGGTGCGGCATTCCACTACCTGGATCACTCTCTGTAGTCCCCTACTGTCCTGTATACTGCTATTCCCAAACCAGGAGGTGATCAGGACACTTTCTATAGCACTAGAGTAAGTCCTTAGTATCTCCGAGGAGGTCCTAAACTTCAGCTGTCTCACATGGTAAAGACACTGCCCTGCCTTTTTGGACTGGACTTGAATATGTTCAGTCCCTGCCAAATCCTTGTAGATGTTAATGCACAAATATTTGAAGCTGCTTACCCTCCCCACAGTCGTGTCAATGTTGAGGGAGGTGTACGACATCTGCTGTCTCCTACTGATGTCCACCACCAACTCCTTTGGTTTTCTGACATTCATTTGGAAGCAGTTCTTTTGACACCACAGTGTCAGGGTCTCCACCTCCTCCATGCATGCAGTCTCATTGTTTTGGAGATGAAGCCCAGCACTACCGTCTCAGAAATTTGATGATGGAGTTGTAGCTGTGTGTGGCAACACAGTCATGAGTGTAGAGGGTGTAGAGCAGAAGGCTGATTACACAGCCTTGTAGAGCTTCAGTATTGAGTGTTATAGTGCTGAACATGTAAACACCAATTCTCATCACCTGTGGTCTGCCTGTGAGGAAGTTGAAAACCCAGGCACACAGAAAGCTGTTCAGACCCAGGTCCCTCAGCTTGGTGAACGGCCTGTGGTGGACTGTTGTACTGAAAGCTGCATTAGTTCCCAGGTTAGCTCCCATGTGGCTGACGGTGGTGTGCATGACATGAGAGATGGCGTCCTCCGTTGATCTGTTGGGATGGTAGGTGAACTGGAGTAAGTCTGTGGAGCTTGGGATGGATGCTGTGATGAAATCATTAATGAGTCTCTCAAAAACCTCCATGACTACAAACATTAGTGCAACAGACTTGTAATTATTCAGGCATGAGGGGTTATTGTTTTTTGGTAACAGGACAGTAGCGGATCTTTTAATGTGGGGACCAAAGACTGAGTCAGTCTCATTGGAGACTGGTCAGCTGGTTGGCGCAACAAAAGTCTGATACTGCGGGGGTAATGTCATTAGAAAGCATGCTAACAAAGCTATCAAATACTTCTGCAAACTCACTGATGTCGTCTGCACATGAATGAAACATCTCCCAGTCTATATCATCGAACGCATCCTGTAGCATGGCTTCTGATTGGGGGGACCAGTGCTGTACCTCTCTTCAGTGGAGCTTCCTGACAAAACTTTTATTTATATTCCAGCATGAGGAAAACAGTTCTGGCAAATGCCATTTGTGAAATAGCTTTATAGACCTGCTTGAATGGCATTGACAGTGGTCCAGTGTGTTAGCTTCCCTGGTTGGACACGTGATATCTTGGTAATACTTTGGTATAACTGAGGTTTACTTTATTAAGGGCCCCACCACAGTGAGCACTGCGTCCAGGTGTTTGTTTTGATTCACACTAAGCACATGGTGTAATTCAGGCAAAATTGTAACTTAATAACGTTACTGACTGTGTATGTGCCCCCACACAAAGACTAAACAAGCACTAGACAAGCCACATGAGGCTGTTAACAACCACCTGAAAACAAACCTAGATAGCAGCGACTTCAACTAGACAGTTCTCAGAACAGACTTGCCTAAAAATGTTAATTTTCCGATGGGGGAAAGCAACATACTGGACCAGATCTATACAAACATACCAGAAGCATTTAAGGCAAAACCATTTGCACACCCAAGCTTCTCAGTCCCTGATTTCTTCTTTAAGATACTAATCTGCAGGAAGAGACCAGCCACCCAAACTATTCAAGTATGAACTGAAGAAGCCACCACAGTGCTGCATGACCGTTTTGACACCACAGACTGGGGACTTGTTTGCACATGGAGAAGACCTAGACAAGCATACAGCCAGTGTTGTGCCAGTTCACAGTGAAAAAGAACTAGTTCAAAGTTTATTTCATTCAAATAAAAATGAACTAGTTCACGTTCATAGTTATTTAAAAAAAAAATTCACAGCTCAAAAAATGAACTAGTTCACGTTCGTTCATTTGTTTTTTGTTTTTTTTTTACATTTTCAATTCAACGTCCTTCTATCTGAACTTCATTCAATCTTCTCCTTCTATCTGTCATACCACTGAAAAATCACAGACATAAGTTACATTAAAAACAATTTCGAGGTTGAGAATAGATCTTACCACTTAAGCAACGTATCATGTTATGCTGAAAGTGAAAAAAAACCAATGTGCAGGTATACAGTATATGGAAATTTTATTCAGACAATATTAACACAAAAGGTAAACAAAATGTGTCTGCCTAAAATGCAACATTCAGACAATATCTTTTAAAGTGCTCAGAAAAGAACATAACATAACATAAAAGTAAACAAAACATGTGGTTTTCCCCATCTAAATCTACACCGATTTCTTCAAAAACGGACTCAACAAACTGCCGTCTGCAGAAGCGTCTGAACTCGAAGCACTAACCTTGCTAGCCTGTAATCAGCACACGTAAAACGTGAGCTGCGTTCAGTCTCGCAAGAGTGAACGTCACTCACGTCCCTGTTCATAATTTGTAAACTGATTCGCTCAGTTCAGCGTTCACGAAAAATAGAAAGGATACATTAATTTTGGTACTATTACAAAAGACAAAAGTATTTCCCAACCAATAGCAATGGATTAATAGCCATGTGTGGGTGGATTAACAGGCTCAGCTGAGAGAATAAGACATAACTTTTAGGTCAGGTGATGCACAACCTGTAAAACAGCATGAGGGAACCTCAAGAGAGCCATCAGAAGGGCCAAACACAATTACAAACATCACATTGAGATACACTTTGTAGACAACAACCCCTGGAGTATGTGGAAGGGAATCAAAATGCTGAAGGACTGTAAGACCAACACTTTGCATACCACCAATGGTACAGGCCTTCTCAATGTACTGAACAAGTTTTTTGCCTGCTTTGACAACAGAGATGGAGGATCTGCTCCTTACTCCACTTCACTAGGAGACGAGCAGTCACTGGTCCTACAGCACCATCAAGTGAGATCCTCCCTTCAGAAGAATAGTGCGAGCAAAGCCGCTGGTCCAGATGGAAGGCCTGGAAGGACACTAAAGTCATGTACTGTCCAACTGGCAGGCATGTTCACCGGCATATTCAGTCTTTCACAGCAACAAGCAGTTGTTCCAACATGCCTCAAATCTTCCACTCTCATCTCAGTGCCCATGAAGTCTGCAGTAAAGTGCCGGAACGACTACCGGACAGTTGCTGTAACAACCATCATGAAGTGTTTTGAGAGCACTAGTTTGGACAAACACCAGTTTGCCTACTGTGCAAATTGCTCTATATAAGATGCCATCTCGATTGCACTCCACACAGCTCTGTCCTACTTAGAACAACCGAACACTTACATGAGGATGCTATTTGTAGACTTCACCTCTGCATTTAACACCATTATCCTCCACAAACAGACTAACAAACTGGCAACCTAGGCCAGGACACCTCTTTGCTGTTGTATGTTGGACTTTCTCACCAACAGTCTTGGGATTGGAAAACATGTCTCAAGCAGGCTGTTCTAGAATATACAGTAGGTAATCCACGGGGATGTGTCCTGAGCCCAGTGCTCATCACCCTTCTGACTCACGACTGCACCCCATGCAACCATCAAACGCAATGTGAAATTTGGTGTTGTCACCACAGTACTTGGACTAATCTCTGATGACAATGTGTCAGCCAACAGGACTGAGGTGAAACACATCGACAACAGTCTGGTCCTAAACACAGCAAGACAATACATCATTGTAGACTTCAGGAGATCAAAGACCAAAGAACATATCTCCCTTCACATCCTTGGGGATGCAGTGAAATGTGTGGAGTTCCTGGAAGTTTAAATAACAAAAGGCATAACATGTTCTCCTAACACCTCTCACCAGGTGGGAACATCACAGTAATGACTGTATTTTCTCAGGAACCGGAGACAGCCCCATCTTCCTCTTTTAATCAACAGAAGGATCTGCAGAATAGGAGGATCTACATCATGTGGTGACAGACTTCTCTTTTACACTATCAGGACGACTTGGGACAAAGGCTAGCAACATCCTCAGAGACATAACACACCCAGACCATTGTCTGTTTGTCCCTCCAATCTCTGGAAAGAGATTCAGGCCTATCAGAGCACAAACATACAGACTGAGAAACATCTTTTTCCCCAGAGCTCCAAATCCAGCACTCTTTGACAAAAAAAAAATATAACACATGCAGGCACCTTTATGGATACACACACATAGACATGCTTACCTCTACATCTAACACACCTACAGGCACCTTATTCTCAGGTATTGCATGTCACGACTTTTAATACTGTACAAAATGGTACAAAATGCCACTTTTGTATATAACAACAGAACATATGCTCTTTACATTACCCACCCTTTTTCTATTTACGTGCCAAACTGTTATGAATACTTCATTGTTTTATTGCTACCTTAAGCAGTGCAATACTTTTATATGACTGTTTTACTGTTGAACATGGAAAGATATCACAAATGTTCTCATTATACTTTTGGTAAAAATAAAACTCTCTTATTCTTAACTTTCTTATTCTTATGTCCGCATAAGACGGGATGTAGACTACAATGGTGATAACTGAGCTATAGTCGTGAGGCAGGTAGAATGGACATAATTTGATGGTCAGATATTCCAGATGAGGCTAGCAGTAACTAGAGAAACGCTCTTTGCTTCACACCACTTGATATTCACCATGAAACAGACTCCCCCACCTTTAGACTTGTTAGCCTCTGCCATTCTGTTCATGCGGAACATAGGGAAAAAGTCTGGTGGAGTCACTGCTTGATCCGGCACACGGGAGGTCAGCCATTTCTCACTAAACGTACAATGTTGCAGTCCCTCATATTGTGTTGCAAAGTCACTCTTGCTCTGACATCGTTCAGCTGTTTCACCAGCTACTGAATGTTCACAAACAGAGTGCTTGGCAGTGGAGGGCCGTGGGTTTGTTTTCTTAGGCTGTTCCAGACTCCATCTTGCAGTCTTTCTTTGTTCATCACCTCGGGCCTGAGCCTTTTGTTCTCGTCCACACTTTGGAGTATCTCTACCAACCTTTACTTTCAGTCCATTTATTTGTTGGGGGAAAAACCCACATTAATATAAAAATATTTTTATATTTTTTACATGAAACCATGTGTGCCACAATTATAGTCTCCCTTGCTGTTAATACTTTGTACAACCCCTGTTTGCCAATAGGACAGCACTTAATCTTCTCCTAAAACAATTCAGAAGGTTGGGGAATACAGAGAGAGGGATCTTGGACCATTCCTCTTTGATCTCTCTAGATCATCCAGAGTCTGGTCAACCACTTCTGGCCATATGTTTTTGATCATTATGTAAAAGGTCCCAGTCATTTACCGTTATCAGATTTGTAGCTTGTAAAAACAGGAGAAAAGATGATGCAGCAAAAATGGTGCTTCTGGCTACTACAGCTCCGCTCGGCAGAATGACGGAGAAGCACCCGCCTGCGTGCAAAGGGGGTCCAAACGGGGGCGCCACACTGCCTCCTTTTGGCATGGTGAAATTAACGTCCATTACCTTAAAAAAACAAAATCTTTAGTTTTCTTTTTAAAAAATATAACACACTCTTCTCTCAGGTAAAATACAAAATCACACAAAAATAAAGTGACCATACATTTTGCGTGCAATACATGCTCCCTGACAAAAATAAAATGGCTCCAGACATTTCATAACCTTTAACTTTCGAACCTTTTACATCCTCAAGTTTTCAAGTAAGTGTGTGTGAATTTAATATCCAACTAGTTGTGCAGTGTATGGTGTGGAAATGGTGCAGGGGAAAATTGGACACAGGGAGGGATATGGCATTGTGTTCACAGGTGAGCAGTACGCCATGGGGTACTTCTGGATTTCCCAGTTTTGTAGGGGTTGGCTCCCACTGTGCTACAAACAGTCCGGAGTTAGTATGAAGGAAGTTGGAAGTGAGCCTCTGGGTAGGCCTCCTTTCACTGATGGATCTCCACACCTGGGGAGAGCTAAATGGGTCATCAGGAGGTTGTATACTGATTGTTGATGGGAAAGCCAACATTTCTTCTCCCTACATCTCACTGTCACGCTCATTTTCAGGAGGCATTATTTCATCAGATGTGTGCTCCTCATTTGCCTCCTTATTTGCCCTGCTTACACTGTTTCCAATGACTAAATAGGACCTTCAGTAATCCTCTCCTTCACCACAAAAATTACTTAATGTCTGGTGCAATTGTGTGCATGAATAATCTGAGGTAAGTGATCAACCCATCTTTCCTTTTCCTTTTCTCCCAGGGTTCTCAGCATTTGGAGTAGGGTACGGTAGAATTTCTCCACAGGGTTCCCTTGAGAGTGGTATGGGGTTGTCCTGGAGTGGCCTACTTCACACAGGTGTTGCAAAATTTTAAAGAGTTCATTTTCAAATTCTCTTCCCTGGTCATGATGTAATTTCCATGGGTAGCCAAACCAGGGGAATGAAATCATCTGAGTTTTCCTGCAGCTGTTTTGCCAGACTTGTTCTTCGTGGCACATGCTTGTGCAAATCTGGTTAAAATGGTCTGTGACTACCAAAATATAATCGAAACCCCCTTTGTTAAGTTCCAGGAAAAAGTCAATACACACAATCTAGAGGGAGAACTGGTGTTAAGAGATCCCATGGGTGCTCTGATATGGGAGACAGGCTTTTTCTGTTTTATGCAAAGACACCTTCTTGTTACATAGGCCTCAACATCCTGCTTCATGTATGACCAAGAAAACCTATCTCTAACAAGGCTCAGTACCTTTTTAGCCCCATGGCTCGATACTGGTCAGACCACTAGTGTCCCTTTTCATGTCACTTGTTGGGATCTGGCCTGTCTCTTTCATTCCGATGACTTTACTGATGACAGGATCATCTTTCTGTGCTTCCATGAGCTTGTCACAACTAATTTCCAGGAGTGGTTGCATGTTTGAGTCATCTTGTGACAGATTAAGCTAAGCCTAAACTATCCATGTCAAGTGGTAAACGGGACAAGTTATCTTTGCCTTGGCAATACTTCACTTCAAACCAGAAGTCGGCAAGCTTGCCTACCCATCAGTGCCCAACAGTATTGAGCTTGGCAGTGCTCATCACATAGGTCAACGTATTATTATCTGTGTACATAGTGAAGTGAGTGGCATAGAAGAGGTAATCTCAAAACTTACCACATATTGCCCACTTCAGCGCCATAAACTCGAGCTTGCCTGAGTGAAAGTTGTAATTCGTTCTGCAGGTATCACTGTCCTTGACCCATAGGCAATGACCCTGAGCTTCCCTGTCTGTTGTTCGTAGAGGACAGCACCAAGTCCCTTTTCCGAGGCATCTGTGTATAAAACAAATGGCAGGTTGAAGTCAGGGTAACCCACTGGTGGATTCAGCAACCCTTTGATGTGCTTCCGTCCACTGTATTGGGGTCCTAGAGGAGAGCCCCTTTTCCTCTCTTTTGTCTGAGGGGTTGTGTCAAGGTAGCAGTCGTCCTTATTTGTAAGAGCTGATAAATTGATTTGGCAATTTGAGAGAAGTCCTAGATGTATGTACAGCAATAGCTGAGAAAACCTAGCAGCTTTCGCATTTCTTCCACAGTGCCAGGAACTTTAGCTTTCAAACCCTGGATGGTGTCCAGATCCTTGGGATCAATCTGGACTCCCTCAGCAGACATCAGCCTCCTTACATAATGAACCTCTCTCTTAAATAGCTCGCATTTAGTTGGTCTGAGCCTAAAGCTCCTGTCCTTCTTGCGTACACAAACTATCGGAATATGGGGACTTTGATTTTACAGTCCACTTTTTGGCTCACAGGTCTTGGATATACTCCTTCACTTCTTTGTAAAGAGGCCTGGGGACTGCGGCATAAGTGTGCTGCACTGGGGTGTCATCCATCAGTGTTATGTCCATCTGGAGGCTTGGGATACATTCTATGTCCACCTAGTCTCGAGCTAATGCATTTGATTTCTCAAGCATCTGTTTCACTTGTTCTGGCTGTTTGTCATCTAGATGACAGCTGGAGGGTGCCACTGCTGAGACAGCTGCTCTGTTTGACCTTTGTTACTCTCTAGACAATCAGGTGAGTCGACGGTACTAACCTCAACCGTGTCTATTGGTGCTGTTTCAAAAACCGTCTCAATTGACTGGATGGTGCCTAGAACTGTGAAGCGGTCCAGCGTGATCCTGTGTTGAGTGTAGATACACACAAGGATCTCATGTTCTGGGATCTGTATAAAGTTAATAATCTCTACCTCATCATCCTCAATTTGTATAGCTTCTTTCAGCAACCTGGCAATAGTAGCAACAACCTCAACATTGGTGTCACAACCGAGGATGAGCTCCTGGTCTTGTCAGGTGCACGCTGCTGACCAGGAAGGGTATTCTGATGGCTAGATTTGGATCATCAGGTAGGTTAAAGGTGACTTGGACCTGTTATCAGTGAATGGGGAGATGTGGTGGACTGATGGTCTTAGCACTGTCTTTCTTGTGTCTGGGTGGGGCTTAATGCTGCTCTTGATCACTGGATGTCCCTCTGCCAGTGCCTTAGGTCTTCTTGAACATTCCACAGCACGGTGTCCTTCCTCTCCGCAGACAAAGCAGCGATTGCAACTGGAGGGACCGCATGCAATGCAGTTAGAACAACCAAAAGGCTTTCTGTTCCTCAAATGCCTAGCTGGTTTGTTGGTACATCAGCATGAGCATTGCGGTTGCAGTTACCAATAATCTCGCTAATCATCTCGTTTACAAACAACAACTGTGGCATTCCTTGTGGCATCCACCCTCTAAATCTAACAATTGTGAGCTTTCTATGTATGTGCATACATATTCAACACAACCTACTTCATCATTAATTGTGTTGTAAGGGTGTGTTGGGAAACCTGTAAGTGCAGATTTAATTCATTTTCATGAAGCGTGTAACTGTTATTTTTGCACATTTTGGCCTAAATAGTGAGGTATATGTATTAGTTCATTTAGAGCTAAAACTTGTGTTTGTCAGGGCTGGGTACTGTGACAGTTGGCGGCCCCTAGAGGCAGCCAATTTTCTGTTGGGACTTTTATTTTGAAGGGTGATTGGGTGATGAATCACAGCTGGGTTTAGTTTGGGTTAAGTGCTTGAGTTTGTTTATCGGTGGTTGGGCTTGTGAATGTTTGTATTTGAAGGGGTTTGTGTTCTAGGTTCGGGTGTGGGTCAACTGTCGTGTTTGGTTTGTTTTTCTCCTGTCTACTTTTGGTTCTTAGAGTTAAGCTGAAGTTCTGTATCTGGTCCTCGTGCCAGCTTTTGTTTGGAGTTTAATAAAAGTTATCAAGCATGAATGTCTGCTTACGTGTCTGCCCCCCTTGGGGAGAAGAAGGGGAACGTGACAGTGTTAGCTAGCCATTTCTCTGTATTACCAGTTAAGATATGTGAATGTGAATGCATATGATTGTGGAGTTGAAGGTGCGCGCAGAGGTCTGTGTCTCAGCCGTGGTTCCCTGTGCATATCTGCACCCCTGTGCATGTCTGCGAAGACAAGCTGTCTCAAAGGGTGAAAGTAAACCACCATAAATGAAATGACTTCCTTTGTTTTTCTTTTTCTGTTAGCTGTCTATCTAGCCTTGTAAGCTGTAACGCAAGTGCGAGGACAGAACAGTAAAAAGACATTCACCCGGGGGCCTAGTTGAAAACTGTTCAGCAACACAGACTGAATGGCACAGCGGCAAATGGAAAAAGGCCAACCAATAATGAATCGAAGTGGAAATGTAGATTTAACTCAGACTTTGGAAACAAGATGACAAACATCTCAGAGGTCTTCCGCACGGTCCAGCAGATCTTCAGTCAACGTTGCTGCAGCCAGAGCTAGAGCCAGAGCAGAAGCGGTTCAGGCAGAAATTCCCTATGCTGAAAAAGAAGCTCATATTATGTTAGAGAAAGCTCGCATTGAAGCGGAAGCTGCCAAACAAAAAGCACAAGTAGATGCTCAGCTACACTTATTACACCTTAAAAATGTGGCAGATTTAGTAGATGTAGAGGCTGCGGTTTATGAGGCAGCAGCTGAACTGGACGATGGACCATTACAGGAACTAAAAGACATTGCTGTTCATGATCCAGTCCAACGAACTAGTATGTGAACATGCAAAGTCTGATATCAGACAGCACTGAAGACACTCATGGACACTCTCATATCCAAAATGTTACAGTGCCCGCACAGTCTTCACCAAAAAATGCCCCTCCAGAAATTTGATGACCGTTCTGAGACTTACTGGGCTTGGAAGTCATCATTTCAAGAGGTGTTAAAAGACCTGGAGCTTACAGCGAGTATCTTTCCCTCCATTTGGCTTCTTTGTCAAGTTCATTAGTCAAGAAAAAATAAGAAATGACCCATGTTTCTGTTTTTCTGCAAATTGCCAGTCAAGTGTACAGAACACGGAAAAGCCACATAGACAAATTTCTGTGATTCTACCTGCTCAGATTCAGTCTCCCCTAATACGGAAGTAAAGAAAGCTGAAGATCCAGAACTTTTTTATCCAATTCATAAGAAACCGCATCCACTGACAAAGTGTCATACAAGAAAAAGGGATCTGTTTCAGGTGCTGTGCATCAATGGATCGTATGGCTAGGGAGCGCAAAGCTCATATCAAATGTAAGGAACGTGCCAGTGAAAGCCATAAAACAGCTCTACATTCAGGTCCACCACTGGAAGCAGAACGTTCCAAGGTCCTAAACGAGCATGGCGGGGAGCAAGAAGAAAACACAACAACCACAGTTAGCTCAAAGTGCACAGAACTTTGTGACGAAGACAGACCCTAAGGTCATGCTCCAAAATATGCTTGATTATGTATATCCATCAGGCCAGCCCCACAAGTCACAGTGCATCTATGCAGTAATAGACGATCAGAATAATCATTCTCTGGTTAAATCTGATTTCTTTGATCTGTTCTCCATAAATGGGAACTCTTATTCCTACACACTGAAAACATGCTCGGGCAAAATGGAAACTACAGTCTCTAGATGGCATATAATTTCATTGCTCAGTCTCTAGATGGCAATTCCAAACAACAGGAAACAGGCATTAAACCGTTTGTCCTCCCTTAAGCGCACACTACTTAAAAAAACAACTACGAAGAACATTTTATGGCGTTTATGGAGAGAATGTTTTCCAGTGATTAGGCAGAACTTGCGCCATCCTTGAGACAAGGTGAGGAATGTTGGTATTTACAAACCTTTGGTGTATACCACCCACAAAAGCTAGCACAGATCCGGGTGGTTTTCGATTCCAGCGCTCAATAAATGGGATTTCCTTTATGGTACGCTGTTGAGTGGGCCAAATTTGAATAACACACTCTTAGGTGTCCTTCTGCATTTCCACAGAGAACGAGTTGCTGTCATGGCAGACGTGCAACAAATGTTTTATAGTTTGTGTAATTTCATTGCTCAGTCTCTAGATGGCCTAAACAGGGGTGTGTCTAAAGGGGGGCTGGGGGGGCAATGCCCC
>JBBPCX010067022.1:0-13756 GCA_037974365.1 Hydrocynus forskahlii | reverse complement strand
GGAGAAGGGGGAGCAGGCAGTTTAGGTAAGATTCGAAGATTGTCACGGTTGATTTCTCTGCTCGTCTGCATTTTACTACGTCGAACAGATGTCCATACAGTCGTGATTTGTGAATCAGAGCCGTAGATTACGGAAGGTCCTTTTTTGGAGCGGTGGGTGTAGCGTGGGCACAGAGCAATTCCCAGTGACCAGCACAAATCGTAAGAAACGGAATCCATTCGAGGGTGACAGTTCAAGCGCATAAGTTCGGGTAGAGAGTATGTCAGTTGCATTGCCAGGCAATAGAGTAGCGCAAGATGCAGCACAACTCTCGGATGTAAACAAACCACGAAGCGACCCGAAGCGACTGAGACAGCCACAGTGCCACAGAGCTGCCACAGTGCAGGAGGAGAGGGAGAGGGCTCGCGTGAGTAGAAGGAGGTGAGTTCGAGGTACAGCCTCATCAGAAAGGTTTGATGCAGCGGCAAAAACAACAAAAAACTGAAAAAATGAAGGGAAAAAGAAAGGAGATTTAGGGGAGATCCGGTGAGAAGCGGCAGCCAAAACGCGCGCAGCGTACTCTCAACCAGAAATCAATGAGTTTCTGATAACTGGAGAGATATAGTGATTTTGATGACAGGTGCATCACTGACTTGGTTACCATCCAGGGCATTAACCGTGAAGGGGTGAGCTAGACGAACCAACAAAAGACTAGAAGCGCAGACATAGAGACAGAATGATTAAACACAGAAATTTTAAAAAGGTGTGACAAATAGATTAATGAAAGATATTCTCATGATACTCTAGTCTTTGGCACACACTTTCTCCTTCTGATGGGGCACTGCCACTACCAGAGAGAGAGAGAGAGAGAGAGAGAGAGAGAAAGAGAAAGCAAGACAGAGACAGAGAAAGATTCCTTACTCTGTGCTAGGTAGGTCTTATGTATAAGTCCTGGCAGAACATGGCCATCCTCTATGTTGAAGTTATCATTAGGACCAAATACATTTGTAGGGATAACAGCTGTGTACCGCCGACCATGCTGCGCAAAATATGCCCTGTAATAAAACACCAGAATTAAGTGTTTACAAACATCATTAGCAAAAGCAAAGAGCTCAAACTCAAACACATCATTTAAAGCACTAACTTATCTGTCTATGCTTCCAGGTCAGCCATTGTTTTGGAATGAGGCCACAGAGTACTTAAGGTAAACTACTCCGTGATTAAGGCTGGGCAGTATGACAATATGTTATTTTGATTTTTATGTTTTTTATGCAGCAATATTCTTATCAGGGCGTACTGAAGACATTGTCAGGACTTCCAGCATCACTGAAGATCTGCATGTTTCATGACCCGAAACTGCAAAAATACTTCTAAAACAGATACCCCAAACAGAGTTACAAACATAGACGAATTGAGAGAGTAAGCTTTTCAATGTCTATTTACTATAAGATTAACATATTTAACATGTTCAGGATGATACTTAAACCTATACACAATTAGGGGAAAAAAAGAAGCCAATTTTGTGAAAAAAAAAAAAAAGAAAGAAAATCTTTAATGGGAATCTTTCCTCCATGTTTATATACTTTCACTAAATCTAAAACATTGTGAAAAGAATGGTAGCTGTAATCCAGGGCATCACAACACAAATAGCTATCAGCTATAAATTCAGATATAATGATGGGTATGCCAGACAACATTGACCAACTAGCCTTCAGGACATTAAGGACATAGCTGACTGATTACTAGCTACATTACCATGGGCGTATTTCAACAAGGAAGAGATAAGCCAGCAGCCTTCAAAACAAAAGAGTCAGAGCAGTTCTCATTTTCAGCTTTTTCGTATTTGTAACTGCATAGGAACTGTTAGGAATATTCTGTTATTTCCAAACATGACCATTATTACCATCTACAGTCCTCTCACCCTAGAGTGTCTTCCTTCCAGTTTCTACAAGATACATTTTACTTCAGAAAAAAGTCATTTCAGCAGCTTAGAATAAGCTAACCATTTTCTTACATGCCAGTATCAAATGTAACAACAAGCTTTCCAACCAATCTATTTGTTTGGTTAGAACTAACTACTAAATAAATCAGGATTAAGAGAATGTCATTTCATAGTATGGAGAAGTAGGGCAAAATAAGCTCACTTCACTGCCACTCTGTGGCAATGCTTACAGAAAAGTTGGACTCATGATCCATTGGTTGGGAAACATTTAATTAAAAGACAACCCAGTTTTTACATACACCTTTTTCAAGCACATAAACATAAACATCATTACTTACCTGTTGTGGACATCGATGATTCGTTTGGCATAAGAATAACCGAAGTTAGATTCATGAGGAGGACCACTGTGAATCTGAGACAGACAAAACTGACATCAATAAAAGAATGGCTAGACTAATATATTAGCTATGTTTTCGCATGGATATGATTCTCATTTAATTTTACACATTTCTGCACACCAGTACAACAAATGCAGGCCCCAAATATAATTCAGTTCTTTCAAAACAAATTCCATTTCCTCAAGAACACCTATAAAAAACCAGTGAATAGTATCATATGAGTTCTTGAGAAAGAACTCTGGTGGAGGATCTTGTGCAGAGCAATCAACCCACCTTTATTTCACTTTTCATTATAATCAGTGTGTCAGTTCATGTGGGAGGTGCCAGTAGTTCTTCAAACACAAACCCTTCAAGCTCTTTTGTGTAAGCATCAGAGATTTAGTAAAATCACACTCACACTTTCTATAGTGTGCAAATTAACAATTGTTCCATTGCTTTTATACAACATTTCTACAAACTAATGACAAATTTTAATGTACAAAAACCCCAATTTTGCAAAAAAAAAAAAAAAAAGTAATTAATATTGGCACCAGAAAAAGCAGGACATTTTGCGTTATGGAGAGCACCCATGTCATGTTCAGCTCAGTCGTTTCAGTTTGTTACTATAACCCCAAATCAGAATGGAACCATACGGAAAATGCAAAAAATGTACTTTTATTTCACTGCAGTTTTGTCTAGTCATCTTCATTTCATTTGTTGATATACATCAATTCCTGCATTTCAGGCCTACAACACTATCCACAAAAAGTTGTGATGTTGCCATTCCTTCTGACATGCTTTTTACATTAAGGGTACCAAGCAATGAAACAATTTAGGTGTTGCTTTGTCCCATTCTTCCTGCAAACACATCTTAAGTTGCACAACAGTACAGGGCTGTTGTTGCATTTTGCATTCATGCTATTTTCCAGAGCTTTATTGCTGTAAGCACACTCAAAGTTGGATCACTTCAACATAAAGAGTCACTGAATGTAAGTACCGAGACACATGGCTAGATGACAAATGTACTTTTACATGTCAAATCAACAAGCTTGCAGAAAACTGGGTTCCCATTAAACAAAATGTGTTTATCTGATTCATGCTATTAAAAATTATCTACTGCAAACTATGGTGACAGATATGCTTCTGCAAATACAGTCAATCACTCAGCTTTGAGATTTATCACTTCAAAATATTTATCACTGCCTCAAAAGTTGCAAGGTACTCTCTGGCTCTGCTATGATCGTGACCGAATATTTGCTAAAGATTAAATACCATGATGCCAAAAAACTATGCAGTCGACACTACTGCACCTTTAACTAGAACCAGGTTCTTTGGTCAGATAAAATAAACAAAATAAGCTTTCTGGGAACTCAAGGTATGTTTGATGTAGAAAGCATATCAGCTACACAGAAATGAACCTCATCCCCCTGTTAAGTCTGGTGGAGGATCTTTGATGTTTTGGGGTTGATTTTCTTTAAAGGCCCAGGAAACTTTATTAGAATACAGGATGTCATGGACTCCATGAAGTACAAGGAGATCTGGCTGATTCTGTCAAAAAGCTAAACCTGGGTCATGGTTAGATTATCCAGCAGAACAGTAATCCAAAACATACATACCCATAAAAAAAGATATCCATCCCTGCTATCCCAGTCCCCTGACCTAACTCTCATTAAAACCTGTGGGGTGACCTCAGGAGAAGAGTCCAAAAGAAAGGAAATATAATCCCAGGGGATCATGAGAGATTCTGAAATGAAGGGTGGAGTTCTTGTTCTGTATTCTTCAGTTTCATCAAGTATAACAGGAGAAGGTGTAATGTTAGTATGTTGGTATAGGGAGGTTGCAGAGTACAAAATGCAAGGGTGTCAATAACTGTGACACATGTGGTTTTGTTAAATATTACAATGTTTTTTGTTCACAAAAAGACTTTTTTTTACAATTTACTTTAATTTATTTTTTTCAATTTGGCTTACAATTAAGGAGATGGCTATCTTTAGCTGTCAAACAGCTAATTTCAACAAAAACAAAAGGGCTTAAAAGAAACCTCTAGTAAGCTAGTAAAAGTGGGGTAAGTATTTTGAACTACAAAAATACTTCCTAAATTATACAAAATAATATATTTATAGTAAAAGTTCACATAAAGTTCTCCATCATTTATATATGCAATGTGCACTGGGTAGATGACATCAACTGGCTGCATGAGAATGCATCTCAAAATAGCAAAAAGTATAATTTAGGGTATGATTTTCATTTTAAAGGATATAATAAGACTCCTGGGGATGAGAAGAGGAAACAAACACTTGTGAACAAAGCTAAACTGGGACAGGCTGAATAGTTGAATAAAGCTCCCTACCTCACCTGTCAACTTTAACTTAGCTGGTAGCCATGTTAATCCACAGTCAGTGCTGCTAACACATTAACTGAGGCCATGGGTTACAGACCAGGCCAGAGGAAAGTAGGGCAGTAATAAAATGCAAATTGCAAACCAGAACTGCTAGGTCTGACTAGGTTTTTGTCAGTCCACATTTCAGTTTTCTTGCTAAGCAAGTTAATGTAATGTAAATTTCAGTATACACTTGATTTACCAGTTGTACATGACAACATTTGTATAGTTTGTATTTGTACAATGACTTGTAAAAAAAAAAAAAAAACACACAAGCTAAAATGTAACTCGCCAACCCTGTGGTGTAGTACCGCAGAAGTGAGAACAGTTTTGCTAGCACAGGCATGCAGTTCGACTCTACTCACTCCATGACTGTTCTGGTTCATAATGTTAATTAATTTGACTAAATCTATTTGTTAATCGACAGTGTCTCATTTTGGCTTAATCTGAAAAGGCTGAACAGCAAAACCAATTATATTTGGTGAACCGTTACTTCCTTAATGCTCAACAGCGAAGGGTCAATTCCAAGTGCCACGATTTTTATATATAATGAATTTTTTTTTGCATGTTTTACCTTTTTACTAGTTTACGGTACTCACACCATTTTAAGGTCAAAACAGTCTACCAATCAGGGTTTCCCTATAGCGTTCTGAAAGCAGCATAAATTGTTTGTGCACTCTGACCTTGGTTTGCAGAAATGTACATTGTCATTAATAAAGTATGATAAATCTGAGGATACGAACCATAGTCTCATCAATGGGGTAAGTGGTTTTGTCTGGGAAGATGCAGGTCGACAGACAGGACACTACTTTTACCACATCAAAGTCATGTGCTGACTGCAGCACATTGTCATTGATGTACATGTTGTTTCTCTGAAACACAGCATAGTATAACTCATACTGTTTACATACACAGTCATTATTTAAGAAATTCATGGTTACGACATTTTCGTGTGTGTGTGTGTGTGTGTGTGTATGTGTGTGAGTGCCTCACCCAAAAATCCAGGTTCTGTCTCATGTTCTTAAATAGACCCCCCACCATGGCTGCCAGATGAACAACATGTGTCGGCCGGTGCTTCTTGAAGAGAGCTCTTGTCTCATCTACATCCCTAAAACAAGAACACAAATATGTTTGTATCAGTTGCACAAAGAGAAAATAGAAACATGGTAATGGACCAGTATGCACAATATTTTGTTTGTTATTTGTTATTGTACTATTAACTTTGGCAATACTGACCATTCATAGCGTTTTTTACCTTGTGCTGTGAGCATCACAGTTAATCACATTATTGTGTCTTTAACCACATTGTTCAATAGTATATCTTTAAATGATTATAAGGTATATCATAAATGGCAATTAATAAATGGCAATCAAAGTAATAATCACAATACTGGCATTTAGTATGTGTTACACTACCAGCAGCCTTGGCAATACTGACTAGTGTTTTTATTACTTTTTGCTTTGAAGTACAGTCACAGAGCGTTTTCTTCTGTGAGGAATCAAGAAATTTATTGTACAAAAACGTAAATACTTTGGTCAAAATAAAGCAGGTCCGTCTTTATTAGGACAGTATATTTTTAATATTGCAAGGCATATCATAATGGCAATATGTTACAAAATAATAACAATACTAGTAGTTGTTCCATATCATGCAGTACTTAAGCTTATAAATACCATTAAAAGATATTTAAGTTATAAGTTTGTACTGTAAAACAAGACACTGAATCTTATCTGTTAATGAATTACACAATGAAGGTTTCTGAGCAAGTGAAACATTGTACATACTAAAATGGCCACATGCTAAAATTAAACTAATTTAAATTAAATAAAATGTAATCTTATTATATTATCTTTAAACCAGATGTGTGCATGTAGAAAGAGAAGTGCTCACATTAGGTTGGCATCTTTAGAGGAGAGGAAGATCCATTCTTCTCCTTCTCTCATTCCTCCTTCCTCCTTCAGCACATGCTCTAGCGCTTTCCCCACTAGACCACTCCCCCCGGTCACCATCACACGCACTGTTCCAGCTTTCCCTTCCATCTTATGTAGAAATAAAGAGAGAAAAGCTGTTGTATGAGTACATGTACCTAAATAAGCTGTACGTGTACACATTTCTACTGTACCTGCACACCTCACATCACCTTTAATAACAGGTATTTCCTTTTTTTTTTTTTTATAATAAAATACATTGTATAATTATAATGATAAAGAAATTAATAAAAAATAACAGATAACACACACAAAAAAAATAACACACAAAAACTATTTGCACATCAGTTTTCCACAGGACACATCTCCACATTGTATTGTGTAATTTCTTGTGACGGTAAGTGTGAAAAGTAAATTGCTCCAAGTTACTTAAACATTGTATGGTACTGTTCTCATAAAACATCTAGTAGTCATGTAACTGCAGATGTTAAAGGCTTATGTTTATCTTAAAACATACAGAACTTACATGTTTCATAAAACATAATGTGGCCTGTGCATGTGTAATGGCAAGTTAATTTGATATAGGTGTTCAAACTTTTGTTCATAAAAATATTTACAATTATATTTAATAAAACACAAACACACACTGAAATGAGGAGGCACCCTTTAAATCTGAGCACCAGCAGAAATAATGGACCCAAATGCAGAGCAGATAAGGTATGGAGTACAAATCAGAAAATAAGAACATAATTATGAAATTGAAACTACCAAGAGGGAAACTGCCCACTCCACTCATGGGGGAAACAAAAAACACCCTCAACCTGGCAAAACGCCAGGCTAAATTCAAAGGGAGAAGAGGGGGTAAGAGACAGGAGCGTGATGCGTGTGAGAACTCGAGATCTCACGCTGGTTGGAGTGGCTACCCCAGCACCAGGCTGGCCCCTTATGCACACACATATAAAACATAATTTTAATATTATATAGAACTACAGTGAAACTTGCATGCAGCATCTGTTTGGACTACAAACTGCTAAAAGTTTTTTGGAACTGGTTTGCTAGCTTAACCTTGCGTGTGTAACAAGCACTTAGACTGATTTTATTCAGCTCAAGAAAACATTTTCATATCTTAAAATAAAACACAATATGTCTGAAAAGCATCAGTAAAAAACATATATACAAAGAAACATACAATTCACAAACATAAAAATATAATAGCTCTTTTCACAATAAGATCATACTGAATAAAACATGTATGTCTAAACACAGAAAAACAATTTGTACCTCATGACTTTTCCCTGGGCCACATTTCTGCAGGACATCATTGTTTCATTTCAGTTCCAAACTTTATTTTAAAGCACATGACTAATATTTCCCAAGGTATGTCAGTGGCATATGCCATGTAATATGGAGGCATTTTTGCTTTCTCTTAAAGCTGTGCAATTACAGGCTCAGAAAGAAGGTGACCAATTCAAAGTATTGATATACAGTCTCACAACTGATCAGCCGACACTTTTACTCATGTTTCAGGTGACAGCAAAAACAGGTAGGTACATCACTTCGCAAAGACACAGATTGAACGAAATCCCCAAATCATTTCATGGTACGTTAGCATCTTGGGAAGATTTTGCTTGGATAACAAGGTACAGAGCTCGAGTAAATGCAGGTATATTCCAAGTAAAATATTTCTTGAGTAAACATACAAGTATCCTATCGATATTTATACCTGAGTACAAGCACAAAGTATTTTTTCCAGAATGTACTTAAGTAACAAAAATAAAAATGTATTCAGTTATTATTATAAAGCAATAATAATTTTTATTATTAAGTAAATATTGTGCAATACTATGCATAGAATATATATACCCAGATACATTAAAGTACTGGAGAGAATGCTTTTACTTAAAGGGGACCTATAATGCAAAAAAAGTTCTAATAGGTCTATGGGCTTTACAAAACATGTTCGTGAAGTTCTTTGCACAAAATCACTCTCACATAAAGATAGATCACCAACTATATTCTTCACAGTTTCGGTCTTTTTCAAAATGAGTCATTTCAGGCTCTCTCCCTTTTATGCAAATAAGATGCTGCTGGCCACGCCCCACCCATCCCATGCTTAAACTGCGTGTTTAACTTCTGTATTTTACATTAGAATCCATGTCCTTAACACCAGTGAAAGTCTTTCTTTCTTTCTTTCCTTCCAACCCTTCAATCTGTGACAGTGGTCCTAGCCTATATGGTGACCAGGCTGAAGGAAGGAAGGGCGGGAGAAAGCGTGAGAGATACACTAGGCAGAAAATAGGCAGTATCCAGCCCTACATGTTCGACCTCGAGTCAGACCCAGAGCAAGACGAACACAACACTTAATATGTGCCGGTAGACACTACGTTCGGCTTATCCATGCTCATAAAACTAGCAGACATAATGGCAGATCTGGTGTTGGGGCGCAGCGGAGCGCGCCTTAACGTAGACGTTTACGGGACCAAAACACGCATTTTACGCCATAATTGCTGTATTTTCACGCCACTTTCTTTGCCTTAACCAATAGCGGAGGTTGTTTTATTGTGTTTTGAGCGAGTTTTTGCCACTGCAGTGGTCAGGCACGGCTGAATTCAGCATACATAAACCTGCAAAGACCCAAGATGGCCGCTGAAAGGCGTGACAAGCAACAGGCTAGTGGGTGGGGTCTTGACAGATGAGGGGCGGTTCTATGCAAATTGCCCCCACCTGACGTCACATGGGGGCCCTCCTTCCAAACGGCTCGTTTTGAATGGGACTGAAACTGAAGAACAGAGCTGGTGATGTTTCTTTATGTAAGAGTGATTTTGTGCAAAGGACTTCATGAACATGTTTTGTATAGACCTATTATAAGTAAAGTGAAGTGAATTTTGCATAATAGGTCCCCTTTAAGTAATAATTCTACACTTTACTTTTACATACCCACACACAGCCCCACAAACTTTCAGCATGTGATCATCTTTATGCCAGATACCACAACATACCTGTGGAGTACACATTTTAACAGGTCAGAGCTGTTTTTGTGTTCTGACAAACGTGTACATGCTGTCTAGCAGCCACTATAGGGATAGGACAAGGGGAAATTTGCAAAGAGAAGCGTATTGAGCAGTGGTTAATTATGCTTGCCAGTCAGATACCCTGTACAGGTATTAACACTTTTATGGATCAAATGGTGTAAGGCTAATTAGTGAAGATAATCAGAAGAGACATCAGTTTAACACCCTGCTTTCAGCAGATTTAAAACATTTTAACACTAATGTTTAGTCGTCTCCAAAACATAGTAACCATGCAATCATACTTTGCATTTTCTAGAAGAAATGCAATCTAGTTATTACTGTAATAATAATACTAATAATAAATTTTTATTATTATTATTATTATTATTATTATTATGATGTAATGTCAGAAGCAAGTATTTTTAAAAAATCGCCTTCAAAAAGAGTGTTAGAGAAAAAGTGAGATGCCACGGCTAAGGAGGCCGGAAAGAGACTAAACTAAAGCTCAGGTCGGTTATGAAATAAAACACATATGTCACTGTTTGTTGTGATTTAAAAAAAAATCAGTCCATGAATGCAACTACACTTTCAGCCACTCTTAACCATAAATGGCTTGGTAAGAGCCAGTGAGTTCACTCCCTCTTGGTGATCCAGCAGCTGAGCACCGGGCACTGAATTCAAATTTACGGTGCAAATTGTTTTTTTTATATATATCTCCAAACAGTAACCACACAATCACATAGTTTAAAAAATGCGTTGGCTCCATGACATATTGGGAGAGAGAGTGGAGGGGCGAGTCATCTTTAAAAAGTGTGTAGCAGAGAGAGTCTTGAAGTCACGGCTATGGTAGCCAGAAAGCTACAACACTAAAATTAAGGTTGGTTATCAACAACAACAACAAAAAAAAAAAAAGACGTCACTGTGCGGTTTAATTGAAAATCAGTTTGTAAGTACGGCTATGCATTCAGACGTCCTTAATCATAAACGGTTTGGTAAGGGCCAGCGAGTTCATGTCCCTCGTTGGTTTAGCAGTAAGACACCCGGCACTGAATCACTGAATGTTCTTGTGAAAATGCATCTAGGTTTTATTTTTATTCTACCTCTTTTTTGGCACTGCTTCTCCTCCCAAGTCTGTATTGAATTTTGGTAAAATTCCAATACTAAAATGTGTATTGCACATGTATTCAGATTTTAGATAGGTTGATCAGGGGCTGAGTATTGATCATTTAAAAATTAGATTTTGGTTGAGTTTGAGAGAATAAGTCTCATTTATAACGGTCATTTTAGTTATTAAAGGTCCCATGACATGCTGCTTTTGTTTGCTTTTATATAGGTCCCCTAATACTGTATCTGAAGTCTCTTTCCGAAATTCAGCCTTGGTGCAGAATTATAGCCACTTCGAGCCAGTCCCACAATGAGATTTCCATAGGACGTGCCATTTCTGTGTCTGTAGCTTTAAATGATAATGGGTAGGAGAGAGGCGGGGCGAGGAGGAGAGAGGCAGGGCAAGGTGGAGGGTGGGGGAGGGGACAGTTGTATTCGTCGGTAGTGAGAATCGGGACATTTTCTTGATAGCCAAGCAGTTGAGATCAGTGCCTATAGCCCCGTTACTGTAAGACTCCTCAAATTTGACCCATTCTGATCTGATCACCCTGGTTTGCAGACGTGCTCCATCAGTCATTTCAATAAGGGGAAAGGCAGATATCACGATATTGGCCCAAGCTGAGGAAACAGTTGTCGGCGAAATGTTTGGCGCAGACATACAAAACTTTAGGAAGTTGTGTCGGCGCATTTCCAGAGAAAATAAAATTGACCCACTGGTTCTTCAGAGGCTCGCATGACGGAACTAAAAAAATACATTTGTGCTCATTTGTACATCTAAGCACTGAGCAACTGCCATGCTTTACTCCTTTGCAAGCCATGATGTCTCTACAGGCAAAAGTGGTCTTTCACACAATGGCATTGACAGTCGGTGGAGCTCATTTTTTAGGGGAGGGGGGCAAAATTCTCTAGGCAGGCAAAGCATGAGAAAGGGGAGGTAACCTTTCCAAGTATGACGAGCAGGATGACCAAGGCACTCTTTACACCTATCGCCATTTCTAGCCACTGCAGGACCATTGGCAGGCTAGGGGAACTGGTATTAATGTTTAAAAAATCTCATAAAGTGAAATGTTCATGCCATGCGACCTTTAATAAGGAAACAATCTGTTTGCAGTAGTTAGAGCAGTTTGAAAAAATTGTTTTCAGCCACTTTATGTGCACTTTTGTTATTTAAAAAATCAGCCTTTAAGACCCCCTGCCTTGTAAGGCGTACACAGGTCAGTGAAATATGTGTCACTGTTGTGTTTTTTAAAAGATAATCAGCCCATGAACGCTTGTTTTACGTCCTGATACTGTTAGTTCTCCAGCAAGCGGCTCGCACTGAGCTCTCTGTCTCTCTTTCCGTAGGCATGCGATCCACGGACATATGTCCATAATGAAGCTTTAAGGGGTAAACAGAGCAGTTCTGAGTGGGTTTGGTGTGAGACACTTAATTCTGGAGAAACTCAGCAGATCAGAATTATTCACAGTAGAAGTGAATGGAACCAGATGTCCACCTCTAAAATCTCCATCACAGAAAGTTAAAAAGTTAAAGTTAGAGGCACCAGAAGTAACCACCTAGCAACAACCCCAGTTACCACAGCAACTTCGCATTTGCTTGCGGAGATGCAATCTAGTTAATGTGACAGTGTCAGCAATCACACTGCTGCTCTTCTTAAGTTTTCTTTATATTATTCGTTTTAGAGCCAAAAGAAGCAACTCTCAAACACACAGCACGGTCATAAAATGGTCTTCTAGACGCTAAAGCTCAGGTCAGCTATATACAAAAGACGTGTGACTGTTTGTTGTGGTTCAATTTAAAACAATCAGCCAGTGAATGCTGCTGTGTTCAGCCGTTCCCACAAATGACTTGGTAATAGACAGTTAAACTCCATCCCCCTGTGGTTCAGCAGAAAATTGATGAGGAGAATCAGAAAGGTGGTCAGCAATCACACTATTGATCTTCTTAAGTTTTATGTTTATTAGGGGTCCAAGCATGCACTCATTGTCAATAATTATCAAAAACATGTGCAAAATTACAAACAGCATGGCCGCCATACGCAAATTAAGCTTGTTGACTTTTGCGTACAATGACTCAAACTGCAATTACTCATAAGCCCTTTAGTCAATGCTTACCAAACTTTGTAATCACATGCAAGGTATCACTCAACAGCAGTACACCAATTTTTGTCCATTTTTACCACTGGGTGGCACTATGAAAGGTCACACAGCGCTTATCGCACAAAATTGCCTCTATCTCTCCAGCCGTTTGGCCAATGAGCTCAAAATTTTGCGCTCTATGCCTGAAGACATTGCTCTAGCAAATTCTGGAATGTAAGTGACATCATGCAACTGAATCATGAAACACATGGCCGATATCTGCCGAAGCGGCGCCAAGAATTACGATGTGGCAAAAATCATAGTTATTCCAGGCTGACAATTCTCAAACTTGGTACGTTTGTTGACATAGGAGGTTAGATGATGCAGTTCAAATTTGGTGCACTTGGCCCATTGGGGGGCGCTATAGCACATGTTCAAACATGGCGATGGTTTTTCAAACACAAACCATGACATATGAGACATAGAAATAAAACAACTGACTTGCATACACCCCTGATGGATGTCAACTTTAAAACCTTGGACATTTTTTCCATAACTTTCTTTCTTTGCACATAATTTGCATTATTAGGAAATTGGACTTTTACGAACTAACGAGGTTTTACAAGGTTTTTTGACATATCTTCACAATTCTTGTCTTACATGAATCCCAAGAGGCCCAAATCAAGTAATTATCAAAACATTTGGACTTTTCTGCATAGCATGGCCAAGACCTGCGAGTACGTTCACGTGGATAGTGACGTAATTGACCCTAATGGGCCCAAATTGCTTACGCTGGGTCTGATCTGCACCAAATTTGGTACAGATGTATGATGTGGGACCGCGAGGATGTGTGCCAATTTTCATTGACATCGGCCATTGATGGGCGCTACAGTAGATAATTGCATTTATTGCTATATTTCGTCCATGGCCTGTACACTTCAAACCAGTCTAACTCAAG
>JBBPCX010067021.1:0-13757 GCA_037974365.1 Hydrocynus forskahlii | reverse complement strand
CTCACGGATTTGACGGCGAGTAAATTAAGCTGCCCAGACTGTACCACCAGCATATCCACGGTAAGTGCTTTAGAGCCTTTTGATGGAGACTGGAAACGGAAATTTTGTTGAGATGTATCTAACACTATACTTTGGTCCAGCGTAATGACATGGCTTCTTGTGACGCTAGAATGAATTTAAGATCTTAGGGATTAGACCCAGCACTATAGCTAATTAGCTTACACTGCTAACGTTAGCCAGTGAGCTAAAATGAATACTGATACCAATACGTCCCTTACAGCTAACCTCACTACAGTTCGAGCGCCTGAATTAAATTATTAGTCTGCCCGTGTAAGTTATATATTTTAATGTCCTATATTTATTCTAAAAGCCGTGTGCACATGTTTATTTATAGCAGGAGGAATGAAGGAGACGCATTTTCGCGCTCTGTCAGGGTAGGTTGCACAAAATGTGGCTGTGAATAAATTTACATGAACACTGGAGTAATGATGTAGCGACTAACCGCCATAGGTTTATGCCGTTGTACGCGACATCTTTGTTTTTAACCGGCCCTCTGAATAAAGCTATGGAGTGAGAGGTCCAATCACCGACTCCTGTGACCTTTATCTTTATATATATTTATGCTGACAGGTCATCTGTTCAGTTGGGACTGTGGAAATTCCTCTAGTACAGAGGGGCGATCTCTCTGAACAGCTCGGTCAGTATGAATGAATACCTCTTTAGGACTGTACACATAGCCAGCTGTTTTTTTTTAATGGAAAAAGATTCCTCATTCCTTTTTGGTCATTCTGGCCACATCAAGCTGTGGAAGGCTGTCAAGTGCACAAGTATCAAGCAGATGCTTTGTTGACCAGTCAAAGACTAGAAAAAAATTCAGGCAAAGGGGAAAACATGCACAGTCCCAAAAGTCAAATGCATGTAAAATAAGTGTTTTTTTATTGGTGTTATGGATGTGACAGTACACTTTGCATGTAATTGCCCAGATATTTGGGCTAAGTGAACTGTTGTTTGTGAGGGACAGGCAACATCATTCTCTGATGTACTCAAGTTGGGCTGACACGTTTAGTTGTCACACACACTGAATGTTTCTGTAGTTAAACATTAGGCTGTACTTGTTTACTTTTCCCTTCCCCTTGTCTGCAGGCTGTGTTGTGAAGACTGCTGGCCTGAGAAAAAAACAAGTTCAAACCAAGTTCCATTGCTGTTATATGGAGGAAGTTTTGAGAGTAGGTAGGTACACGCACAAAAACACACGGGGCAAGATTTCCTCGGTGAGAGGCACGGCGTATGGCAGGTTTTTACTGAATGTCAAACCAAATGGATCAACAATCACTACTTTCAAATTGCATATTTAAAATAAAAATGCCATTAAAAACTGTTCTGTTATCAGAAAACCAGCTAAAAATAGCATTCAAACTGGGTGCGCCTTTTTTTAAATACATTATTTAAAAGTGTCAATTTTAGATCCATTTAGGAAAAAACTGCCATGTGAGACAGTCTTAATTTGCTTTGGTATGAAGTGTTTATCACGTATGTACTAGAGTTACATGTAACACACATGCATATATATTTGTGTGTGACTCTGTAACTGTTAACTTTATTCCCCTCTCGTCTTTTTGTCTGATGTGAAGACTCCATCTTCATCCATTTGACTGGCCTCATTAACTGTTCTGAAGTCTGGAGGCAATACCTGCTACCTTTAACCTGTAAGTGTTTCTACTTGATTAAAATCTGTGTAGCAGCCTGATTCAATGTGAATTTTAAATTCTCTTCTCCAATTGTAATTACATTTTGTAGATCAAGCATCACGTGCCAGAAGGGGTAGGCCTATTCAGCAGAGAGACATTCATTACTGTAAGTAGTAACTGGTGTGAATTTTGAGGTTAAGGTGTGCCACTGCAACATTTAGATTTTCTTTTTTTAGCCATTCTGTTGTAGATTTGCTGGTGTGTTTGGGATCATTGTCCTGTTGCATGACCCAATTTCGGCGAAGCTATTGCGAGTTTTTCACACGTCTTTTCCAATTTGGCTTTTTGTTTAATAATTAATGACATGGTGGAATCTGTTATGTGTTTTGTACTCTTGAGGTTGGATTGAAATAATTTTTGATCCTGGTAAAGAAGATTTTTGTTGTCCCTGCCCCACCACCATCACCAAACACACACACACACACACACACACACACCAAATGACTGTACAAACATAGACCCATCTCTTCACCTAAAAAAAGAAACTGTATCTACTCTTTTTTGGGGGGTTTTAGCTGAAAGACACTCAGGTTAACCTTTAAAAAAAAAATCATTTATTTGTACTATTTTTAATATTAATTTTTTTTCTTCTCTCTCCGACCTCAGCCCTCTCTGATGCACCAAGTATCCAGCTGACTACTGCCAGTTTGGAAGAGGATAACTGTTTATGGGATACAATGCACTGTTACCTTCTTGGTTTCACTGTATGTTTGGTCAGGAGGGCTCGCAACATTACTTAAAGTGAAACAAAGTCTTGTCACCGCAAAATAAAAGTAAATAAAAATGGTTTGGCAATTTTTGGCACACGCTACACCTCTGAATTTGTATTGCATTTTGGAGGTCCAACTGAGAGTGAGTTAACATGACATTCATTAAACTTTAAATAATGTTGCTGCAGTGCAGCCCCAACCACTCCTTCACTTAAGTCTACACCATAATACATTTAGGTTTAGGACTGTACTATAGGCCTAATTGTACAAAACTGAATAATTGCATTATATTTAGTGCTGTAGGTGTACTTGTATTGCACTGTTAGTCCGTTATCAGTGTTGTCTTCTAAAATAAGTGTTTGTCTTGAGGTAATGATACAGCAGAAAAGACTGTGCATATGCTTCTCTTCTGTCTTTTTGCAATGCCCGGACTGGCACCATTTGCATAACATAATTGACTTGAAATGGATGCCATCACTTTTAGGTCTTGGGCTTTTAAGTTCTAGCTGGTGGCATCCACTTCCAGTGAATTATTCTAAAATAGATTAACAGTATCAGACTGGGCGTTGGAGGCACAGAGAATGGTAGAAGGTACGCCTTCTTAACTACTGTGAAGTAGACTAAGCTAATTAGCTAATTTAAAAAAAAAAATTGATGTTATCCCTTAACACTTTGATGACATTTGTTAGCATGAATTTAGGGTAAAAAGCTTTAAAATAATAGTTTACTTGTGTGTAATGCAGAAAATTGCTCTAGTAATGTTTTGATAGTACACATTCAGAGGAAATCTGTAAACTGCACCTGTTTTTGCACTTAATTTGAATGACAAGCTTTTACTTTAAATTTAGTTTTGTTTTTACGTTACTGCCATTCATTTTACCATTTTTCTAATGATTATTTATTTTTGCTTTATTGTATGTGTTTGATACTGTGTAAAAATAATCTGTAAAATAAATGTATTTTGCTGCTGAACCACTGGTGGGGTTGTTTTATTGGAAAAAAAATCAGTAAAATAATAGTACTTCTCAGCTGAACTTGCAGCCCTGTCAGTTTATTGAAGATGTTTTGTTGCAATAATTTAGGAGAAATCTGTAAAATAACAGACTATCTGCTGAAATTTTGGAATTGCTCTTTTAATTAAGGTTTTTGTTCATAAAAACAAGGGGGAGAAACTAATATAACATTCTTTATGTGCTAAAACATTAGAATTGATCTTTTAATTATGGTTTTTTATCATAAAAACAAGGGGAAAAACTAAAATAACATTCTTTATCTGCTAAAACTTCAGAATGGCTTGTTTAATTGTGGTTTTTGATCATAATAAGTGGAAAAACTGTAAAATAACAGAATTTCAATGGAAATGTTTGATGGGTAATTTCTGTAAATGTTTTTTCGTTTCATTTAAAATAAAATCTTTAACTTTAAATGTATGGTTTTTGTTTGGCAGCCGTTGCTGCCAGTCATTTTCCCGTTTTTATGATTTTTTTTTACTTGTTGGGCTCGGGCCGAATTTTGTCGGGTTTGGGCCTTGTCGGGCTTAATTTTTAAAGCCCGATTACAGTTCTAGCGGGGATGACACTCATCAGAGATGATTGTGGTATATGTGGACAGAGGAAGTGGCATGTGTGCATATGTATGTAGAGAAAGAGAAAGAAAGAGAAAGATAGAGTAAGGATGCCACTACAAACCTATGACCAAAAATAATTTTGAACCCCCTAAACAGTAATTATACAGTAATCCCCCAGTTTTATGCAGATCAGGAGCCGCATTGCTTTTTTCATGGCAATGTTTTTTTTTTGTTGTTTTTTTTTCATTTTAGTCCTACATTATTAAGAAAAATATAATTTACTAATTTTGTAACGTAAATATTAAAGTAAATTCAGCTATATTTCCATATAAAATATAAAATGTTTTTGTACTGTCCAGAGAAGCCCAAAGTAAGCGTGTCTTGGTGAAAAAAACACTGTACTCAGAGGCAGGAGGTTTGAGGGTAGCCGATCTGAGAACGTTATTTCTCCTTGCTGCTGATTGCATCTGTATTTTTATTACTCTGAATTATATTAAAAGAGGCCGTTGAGCTCAATCTCTGTTCAGTGTCTGCTTTAACCGGCGGGTCACTACAACAGACTCCTCCTGAAGCCACCTGAATAAGACGTGCTGCTGATGAACATTAAATTATTGAATTGAAAATAATATTGGTGATTACACAGCCTACATTTTACTGTGTTTTTATTACTAATAAATGACATTGCATTATTACTGTTTACCTGCTTATACCAAAGAAAACGACAGCGCATACAAAAGAAAACTTGCTTACATTAATTAATTGTGGGAGATGGCAGTTCAGTGTAAACTGTCCAGCGCTTATACTGGTTTACTTTTATATTTTCGTTAAGGGTAATGTATTAAGCTGAGTATAAAATGAAATTAAAGTGTTTTAGATTCAGGCATTTTTTCTTAGAAACAACCTAACAATTGTTGGCGAAAACGCGAGTAAACTGGTGGAAAACGCAGATATCCTCCACATTTCCACGCTTTTTTCATGGCAATATATAATTCTTCATGCATTTTAGTGCTAAATTGTTAAGAAAAATATAGGCATAATTTACTCATTTTGTAACATAAATATTAACGTAAATTCAGCTACAATTCCATATTAAATATAACTATAAATGTTTTTGTACTGTCGGGAGAACACAAAGAAAGCGCATTTGGGAGGGTTAAATAACAATAATAATAATAATAATACATTTTATTTATAAGCGCCTTTCAGGACTCTCAAGGTCACTTTACAGAAGTTATAAAAGTAAAAGAATATATACATTAAATTAAGAAGCAATTATAATCATTTTTAAGAGTAAATTATACTACAAATAAATGTTTAAAGTCCTTTTTTAAGCAGACAGTGGATTGTGTTCTCCTCAGATGTTCAGGGGGGCGTTCCACATTGGGGACCTTAAGCACAGTTAGTTTAAGCCACTCTCCACGGATACGGCGGGCCAGCTGAATATCTTTAGGCATGCTGATGACTCTCTTGGCTTGGATGACGCACAGGTTCGTGTCCTCGAACAGATCCACCAAGTAAGCCTGGCTGAACAGACCCACCAAGTCAGCCTCGCTGGCTTCCTGCAAGGCCACGACGGCGGAGCTCTGGAAGCGGAGGTCTGTCTTGAAGTTCGGAGCGATCTCACGCACCAGGCTCCGGAAGGGCAGCTTGTGGATCAGCAGCTCCGTGGATTTTTGGTAACAGCGGATCTCTCTCAGAGCCACAGTGCTGGGCCTGTAACGGCACGGTGCCGAGCCTGTAACATGAGGTTTCTTCAAGTCGTCTTTGGCCGGAGCGCTCTTACGAGACGCCATTGTGGCCAGCTGCTTCCAGGCTGCCTTCCCATGGTGGATTTGCGGGCGGTCTGCTTTGTTCTCGCCATAGTAAAAAATAGTTAAAAAAGTGAAAATAATAGTAAATATATAGAGACAATACAGTGCTATGTATTAAAAGGATGAATATTTACAATAAATCATTTTTTAAAAAATGCCAAATAAAAACATGCCAGACGGAGCGGCGTCAGTCTCGTCAGTATTCACATAACCTAGCCACCTAGCAAATAAAGCTGTATTCAGGTAGGGGGGACTGGGGCTAAAAACAGCCTGACGTTTCTTCACCAGCTGCTGGAAGATAAGATAAGATAAACCTTTATTAGTCACACAAGTGGTCTGCATTTATCTGCATCTCGGCCGATATAGACAGGCCGAGGCCACTGTGCACCTGAACAGCCGCACAGATTGCCAGTCCGCCCCAGACTCGTCTTGAGTGTTTCTCTTGTTTTTCATTTTGTTCTTCTTAAAGCCCTGTGTTTTATTACTGTAAATTAAATTAAAAGAGGTTGTTGAGTTCAGTCGCCGTCCAATGTTTCAACTGCTTTGCAAACAAAAACGACAAGGAATCAACTCATTATTACACTTTAGAGGGAAATGTGTAGTATATTTTCACAATATTGGATATATTCACTCATTCATGCAGCAGAATTGAAAACCAGGCTCTGTTTTGCACGGTTGCACCTTACATTGTGGAAAGCATTATCAGATCATGAAAAACACCAAAGCATCCTGGGAGTTGTATTCCTTCCCCTTCTCACTGCCTTCCGACCTGTTTCAACTGCTTTGCAAACAAAAACGATAAGGAATTAACTCATTATAATTACACTATTAGTGAGAAATGTGTAGTATATTTTCACACTATTGAATACATTCACTCAGTCATGCAGCAGTATTAAAAACCAGACTCTGTTTTGCAAGGTCGCACCACACATTGTGAAAGCCTTATCAAGTTCCCGAAAAACACCATAGCATCCTGGGAATTGTATTCCTTCCCCATCCCTCAGTCACCAGTTTGCACTCATAGTGGCGGTGTTATATGCACTGCCCATTAAAACACACATGGTAGGAAACGTTGTCCTAGCACGTAAAAAAGGCCTAAAACATGATCACAGCAGGTTTGAATAGATTTTTGTGTCCTGATGGCTGCACGACAAAACGTGAGACCGGGTTGGGTTGTCACAATCGGCTTACCAACGCCATGCCTTCCACCGTCCCAGTCACCGGAATACAGAGCCTGGGCCTCTTCCCCACCACTCTTACTCTTGGTAGGCTTCTCCCTCATGAGTTTCACCTGTTTCCCATTACTCCAGTGTATAAAAGCCAGCCTATTCCACCCTGCCATTTCTGTCCCTATTTGTTTCCGTGTTTCAGTTCAGACCCTACATGTGACTCTCCACTCTGCCTCGCTCTGCTTAGGCCCCGTCCACACGAAGTCGTAAACGGCGATCGTTTTCAAAAACGATTTGCGTAAAGACGGAACCAGCTCAGAATGTATCCGCGTCTACATGAAAACGACCGTAAACGCTGTTATTAGTAATCCAAGACGATAGGTGGCGCTGCTGCACAGGA
Organism: Hydrocynus forskahlii; assembly: GCA_037974365.1. NCBI lineage: Eukaryota > Metazoa > Chordata > Actinopteri > Characiformes > Alestidae > Hydrocynus > Hydrocynus forskahlii. The sequence goes on along the minus strand of JBBPCX010067021.1, from coordinate 6,352 downwards.
AGTACTTATAGCACGCATGCGTGTACAAGCGGGGATCCCGTACGGCGCCATTGTTGTTGTGATGAATCTTTGCGCATGCGCCTTAAGACAGGGGAGGCGCGATGACGCAATCCACCAAAAAAATTATCCGGTTTAGCCCATCTACGCCTAACCGGCGTTTTCAAATTTATCCACTCTGGGACCCGTTTTCAAATCTTGCCGTTTACAGATGCGTTTCCACCCGCTCCGTGTGGACGAGAGGTGTTTTAGGACAAATATTTGTGCGGATAAGCCCATTTACGGCTTCGTGTGGACGGGGCTTTCACCTCCTGTTGGACTTTTATCCACTCTGTCTTGGGCTGTTGAGTGTGTTCCAGTGACTGATATTTAGCAAACAATTATTTCTGCAGCAACTGAAAATGAAGTATAAAATTCTAGTCCAAACAGGTAGGTATAATTTCTTTACAGGCCATTTTGAATGCTCTACTTAAAGGGGACATATTATGCAAAACTCACTTTTTGCATCCTTTTGTACTTCCATTTGGTTCTCTATTGCTCCTATAAACACTCCAAGCGTGAAAAAAAAAAAAACATCCATCCATTTTCTGTGAATCAATTGAGAGATTTTGGTGTCAGGGATCATATTCTTCTATGAGCCGTTTGGACGGCCACCCCCATTGTGACCTCATAATAGCGAAATTTGTATAGAACCACCCCTCATCTGTCGAACCCCCACCCACTAGATTAGAGGAGGGAGATGTAAGTACTTTCAAATAATGACTTTTGTGTTTCTGTTGCAGTTAAGTATGAACTAGCTTGTTCATTTCATTTAATTTTTGACCGCTTAATCAGTGGGCCTGTTAACGTTACTGCTAGCCTCGCACTTGATTGGAGTTGTTTTCTCCATTCCAAATTTCAGAAATCGATAATTTCTGAAAGTAATGCTTGTTAAAATGCACAGTGTTAGCATGGGATGGGTGGGCGTGGCCAGCAACATCTTATTTGCATAAAAGTCACAGAGCCCTTAAACGGCTCATTTTGAAAGGGACTGAAACTGTCAAGAAAGCTGGTGAGATCTCTTTACGTGAGTTATTTTGTGCAAAGAACTTCTTGAACATTTAGTATAGCCCATAGACCTATTATAACTAAAGTGAGTTTTGCATAATATGTCCTCTCATCATTCATACATATTAGTTGGAGATCTAAGCCAAAAGAAGCAGGCATTTCTCTATCTCAACAGTGCCAGTATGTAATGTAATGTGGTGAGTGTGAGAGAGAGAAGACAAGGACACACTGATCTTCCAGCAGCCATCTATTTAGTTGGCAGCTTCACAACCTCAAAATACAAACTTGCTAAAGTGTACTGTGCCCCCAACTGCCATACCCCAGTATTGCACCCAACTTCAACACAGGCCCTCCCTTCTGGTCTCTCACTACTCTCTAGCCCATAACACTCTGGAGGATGGTGACAGACAAGACAGGCTCAACCCACACAAAATAACACATTTAAACACACACATAAGAACACATAAGCACACATTACACACGACACACATAACCCCCCATCAAATATCCCCCAAAACACACACAACAGGCCAACTTGCCACTCACCCATCCCGCAAAGGCTCATGGGAGCCAGTCCTGACGTGCCGGCACGTCACACAGCCCCCTCCGATGGGGAGCGCCGTCCTCGGCCACCCCATGAGTCCAACACAAAGTCTTTCGGCCGAGCCGGCACGTTGCGCCTCCGGGGAGCTCGTGGTGTGTCCTCCTGGGCAGAAATGAAGCCCTCACCACTCCCTCCCCGCTCCCCCAAGTCCATAAACTCACCCCACAGTTCAGTGTCCAGCCCCATTGCGTCCCTCGTACCAGACTGTGGCCGGTATGGCACCAGCCTGTCTCTGTGCAACACAACCGCCTTACGATGGCCTCTCAGTCGCACCCTGTACACGACCTCACCGAGTCATTCGAGGACCTCTCCTGGCCCCTCCAGTGGCTGCCAAGCTTTGAATTCCGCCCGTTTTTCCGGGAGGGGCAGTAAACCCAGACCAGGTCCTGGGGCGCGAAATCCTGCCCCCGGCTGCGCACGTTACCTGCTCGCTTCCACCGCGTCGTGGCTGCACCCTATGGTTCCTTCACGAATGACGCGACCAGCACAGCTCCGTTGAGCCCTTCTTCCTATGCCATACGTGCCTTCTTGGACTCCAACACAGAATGAGCTGGTCTTGCTGCAGCAGTTCCTCGACCGCCTGTCGTGTCTCATGGACCAGTTCATCCACCATGTGCACTGCTCTGCCCTCTGGGCCGCTTGGTTGGGGCGCTCCGCAGTTGCTGGAGTTCTGCAGGGTCTTGGCGGGTAGCGGAACGCGCCCCCTCTGGGAACTTTCTGCCAGCTGTTGCTGCTCCCCACTGGGAGCTGGGGCCCAGCAGTTCCATGCTAGATGTCCCAGCTCTCCACAGCAATAACACCCTCGCCTGCTGCTGCTTCTCAGTCGGCACTGGTGCAGAGCAGTGCCATGCTAAATGTCCTAGCTGCCTGCAGCGAAAAAACACCCTTTTTTGGAGTGTGTGCATTGCTCAAGGAGATACTCCATCTGCACTGGCCACCACAGTCCACTCGGGGGCTTCCCCGCCTTCACCCCCACCCCGCCTTCCCCGGGAACAACATTGCTTTGGCAGCTAAGATGGCCTCTGCGCGCTCAGCTTCTGCTAGCACTGCCATCAGAGTGGGTGGGGCTGTCAGCCGCACATCATGATGCAGTCATTCTGGTGAGAGGGCATGGAGAATGGCGTGCAGCGCCAGCTCTTCTCGCACCGCTGGCACGAACCACGGGTATCCTTGGCAGGCGAGGTTCTGCAGGTCTCCGGCGAGTGTGCCCCACATCTCGCCATCCCTTCGCTGTCAATCACTGAACTCATCTCTTGCCATTTTCCCACTCTAGGTGGTGCGGTGCTCTTCCACCGTGATTTCTTGCCCGGCCCATCGCAAGAATGCCATTCCCCTCCTCTGGGGAGGGGGAGAGGGAGAGGGAGAGGGAGAGAGAGAGAGAGAGAGAGAGAGAGAGAGAGACTCATATATATATAATGTATGTGCATTTGACTAGTGCTGACTCAGTAACAGCCTCCCATCCAATTTGTATCATAGTCTAATCTAAGCAGAATCCATTTTAAATTTTAATATATTTTGCATACACATATTTCAAAGATTGCGATGTAGTCTGCCTACTGTTGTAAAAAACAAATTCAATTTTGGTGGGGCACTGTGTCTTGTGGAGCCCTCTTCCATAGCAGACCCCCAAGCAATTGTAAGTACTCTATTCCAAATTTTTCATTTGTTTGTGTAAAAAACAATTGTTCATTTTCATTGCAGGACGATGAAGACATCTGCCAGAGAAAGGGATGCTGCTGAGACACTTACTGAGGTTAGCACTTAATAATAAACTGTACCTAAAAATCGATGTAGTTGTGGTACACCATGGTAAAACCTGCACCTTTTTCCTCACAGAGCAATACTGGAAGTTGCAATGGTCCAGAAAACTCGAATAGAAATACAATTACCGGGACATCAGTTAAAGGTGGGTAGAGTGCCACATGTGGATTGTTTAATTTCTTTCAGCATAAAATATTAACTGTTGTATTCCATGTGCATGTGCAGGAAATAAAGCAAACTTCATGAAAATAGTTGGATAATGTCTTTATTTGACAGTATAGATGTGGGTGGTCATTTAGAAATGATTATACATAATACGTCTCTGATTGCTCTTCTATCTCGCATGACAGCAGAATGGTCAGGGTTGCTATCGAGGTCTGTCTCTGGTGTAGCAGGGCAGTGTTCTCCCATTACAGGGTAATGCTCTCCCTGAGGGTTGTATATGATCCAAGATGGTGCCAGTGTGGCTGGCTTGCCGCTTGGCTCTGCACTTTTTAATCTCTTTTATCTGTTCAACTTGTTTTAAGAGGTCCACCTTTGTGTGTGAACACTCAGAATTCTTAAGAATCAAAGGTCTTATGGATACTTGTGCAGCTGGGAACAGTAGAAAACCAAATGGCCCGCGTACCCCTTACCTGGCAGATGTACCCAAGTACCTGTGCAGGGTAGAGGCTCTGCCGGTGAAGAAGCGGCGACGCCATGGGATGCGGGGTGCAGTGCCGGCGCCAGAGCGGACCAACTGGGCGGGCATTTGACTAACTAGGGGCGGGCACTATCGGACGTGAACTCATCGATTTCCAGTCCACCTATACATATGAGCGACTCGCTAGGGGGGGTCTGGCGACTCACTAGGGGGGGCAATGCCTTCGAATGCCCCCCCTTGGCGCCGGCACTGGCGGGATGGTCGGCTAGTCAAGCTTAAAGCCTTGCTAGCGATGTCCCCGGAGCTGATAGTCTCACAAGCAAACCTTCTGCAAGATCTTCAGGCCTGCTTTCATCGTTTGGCATCCTGACGTAACCTGGCTCTTCTGAGTGTATGGCTGATCCCATTGTACGACGAGGCAGAATGCTTCACTCTGCGCCCTCGCTGGACACGTTTTCGGGCTCCAAGGGGTGCGAGCCTCAGCAATCTGAAGCCGCTGGCTCGGTGGATTCCAGTAGCAGAGGACTCCTCGCTCATAAAATGTGCGCTCATAAACGCCAGGTTCATGGCGAACAAGAGTTTTATTCTTCAGGATTACTTCACAGAACAGGGCTTAGATTTACTGTCCTGAAGAGCAGTGTGTGTTTCCAGCTGCTCTCTGAAATGACTTTTTCATCTTTTGAACGGAGTTATTTTACACTACGATGAAAGGAACCGGTTTTGTGTGCACTGATCTACAGACCCCCTAAGTATAATAAGGACCTTATCAAAGAGTTCTCCGACTTCATTGCTGCTATGCTGACATATTATGATAGGTTTTTAATAGTTGTTGACTTCAATGTACATGTCTGCTGTCCCTCTAAACCCATATCCAAGGAATTTTTAGATGTGATCGAAGGTTTCAACCTGAAACAACATGTAACGAGAGCTACTCAGGCCACACACTCGATCTTGTTCTGTCTTATAATTTATGCATTGAAAATGTGTTAGTTGGCTATGCTGTTATTTCAGATCACTGTCTGGTTGTGTTCAATGTGAATTTGAATAATTGCGTGAACCAGCGCACTCCTTTGCGTCTACGCCGTTCTTTCAAACCTGACACAGCGGCTCGTTTTTCATCTATGTTTTTGACTGTAGTAAACGACTAGGCTGCTTCTGTACTGGGCACAGAGAGACTTATGGACCAGTTTAATTCCACATGTGGCAAAGTATTGGATTGTGTTGCCCCGTGTAAAACTGCACCTACTCGTGCTAAACTGGAGCCGTGGCTGAATGATGTAAAGTGTGAAGCCAGACACGTGTGCAGAAGAGCTGAGCGTAAATGGAAGTCAGATCGGCTTCACGTGTCATATGAACTCTTAAAAGAGAGCTGGCATACATATCAGAAGACTGTGAGAGCAGAAAAAAAAATATCTCTCTGACGTGGTGTCTAAAAATGTGTGCAATCCCCGTGTTCTATTTAAAGTCATAGGCTATGTACTTAACCCTGTTCAATCTGAGGTAGAAGTGTCCTCTGGGGCCTGTAATTTATTTCTCTCATTTTTTACAGAAAAAGTTGCCAAGATTAGGTCTAATATTGTTATTCCTCTGTTAAACCCATTCCCTGATACCATCTGCTCTTTTACCCTTAGCAATTTTGAGCCAGTATCATTTGAAGGTCTTTCTGATGTGGTCAGTAGACTTAAACTTTCATTCTGTCCAACTGACCCTGTCCCTCCACACTTTTTAAAAGAGGTGTGGACAACCATAGGCCCTACAGTTCAGGCAATTATAAACAGTAGCCTTATCTCTGTTGTGGTGCCTCTGTTTTGCAAACAGGCTGTAACTGAACCTTTATTGAAAAAAACAGGTATGGACACTTTAGAGGTATCAAATTACCGGCCCATCTCCAAATTTCTCTTAATGGTGGAGATTTTGGAAAAATCTGTTCTAGAGCAGCTTCAGTATTTTTTAGAAGCACATTCCATTTTTGATGTTTTCCAATCAGGCTACAAAGCTTTTCCCAGCACTGAGTCTGTACTTTTAAAGGTTTTTAATTACTTGTTTTTAGCAACAGATTCTGGCGATTCTGCCATTTTAGTGCTTCTAGACTTCATTGCTGCTTTTGACACAGTGGACCACGCAACTCTTTTAAACCGCTTAGAAAACTGTGTGGGTGTTAAGGGGACAGTTCTGAAATGGTTTAGGTCTTACCTTGGGGGGAGGTCATGCTCTGTCAGGCTGGGGGGCTCCACCTCGCCCTCTGCGCCTCTCCACTGTGGAGTCCCCCAGGGTTCAGTTCTGGCACCTGTTCTTTTTGC
>JBBPCX010067020.1:0-13762 GCA_037974365.1 Hydrocynus forskahlii | reverse complement strand
AAGAAACGGGAGCAGATGATTCCAGATGATCAGGCGGTGATCAGTATACTGGTGGTGCTGAATGCTGAGTAGTTGGATCTCCTTTATCTGGTCTCCTTTTATCTTTAGGCACTTTGTCACAGTAAAACATTCGTTCCTGTTTCTTTCATTTAATCTACTCAATGTGCCAAAGATGAGACAGTCTCAAAGATAAGACAGAAGATAGTATTTTTACACCAACAAGGTGATTCAAAGTAAAATATAAAGAAAACACTTTTGCACAGTTTGTAGAATTAAAAAAATACACATTTTTCCCACTTAAAAGGAAGCACAAGCAGGAATGACAAGACATGAACACGCCAGGAAGACTTTTGTAATCAAATTTATTGTTTTTATCGGACGGCACATTGTAAGTGGACACAGAGAAACAGGTCGGAAATGACAGAACTGACACACTCACTGTTTCCGGGACACAAAGGGTCTAAAACCGTCCCCTAAAGAAGCTTAAAAAATAAAAACAAACAGGAAAAGAGTGGCCAGCAGAGTAATATGACCAGAATCGTGTTACAGTGAGAACAGCATGCAGGCCGAAGGGCTCGGAAAAGGTCAGATGTGTTTTGTTTTTTTTTGTTTAGTTTTTTATTTTATTTCATTTTATTCTATTTATACAGACTTGTGATGAAAGGAGATATTTTAGCAAGCACACAGACAAACTGACCCCCAACTGACCCCTAAACTACAGAACACTATCCTAACCTCAGTCTGCGCAGCAGAACCGGAAGGGTTCTCCGCATTACAACATCAGAAAAATGATTTATTTACAAGAGCAGGTTCTCCTGCGAAGACCCTGTCCAGCAGCAGGACTGAGGGATTCTGGGAAAAAAGGAACCTATGCATTCAGCAGAATTTTGCTCTGAGTTACATCTGTTTCCAGTTGCATGAAAATCACAGAAAAAAATACATAGATAAAACAGAAGAAATGTTATTCCAATCCAATTCATCTGGAATTTTTAAGATTTACATGAAAGAATGTCAATCACATCTATTTTTCAAATTTGTCTGTTTAATTAATGCACATTTCTAAAGTCTGATTTCAGCCGAATTTCAACACAGCTGCTGTCATTGATGACAAAACCTCAGTGACATTTACAAAAATAGAAATAAACAGCTTCTGGAATTCACTTTTCTTAATTTTATTAATAATTAAAATGCAGGGCATTTTTAGTGGTGAATAGATGCAGAAATAAAAATTCAAATTCTGCCTTCAGAAATTTCTCATTCACAGCTGTCACAAAAACGTTAGAATATTTTACATTGAATTTGAAATTTTGTAAAATATATTTTGTAAACCAATTAAAAACTTGAAATTTGACTGAATGTTGGAAGTGAGCCAAAAATGTTAGTGGTTGTGTACATTTCTTCAAATTTAACTATTTCGATTAAAATTAATGGATAAAAAAACAACTTTAATTTTTAAAGCCGGCCGGAATAATATTTGTATTTTAAAATGTAACAAATTTTCAGGGTTGCAAAAAAGGTTGTCTGGTTTTATTTGAAATCCATCACATGACCTGTAATGGGTTGGGGCACAAATGTCCAAAATCAAATCTGTTACCAAAACCAAACATGCACAACATCTACAACCAGCATCTACAGATCAGAACCGCTTAAGAAGCTTGTGTTAGATATAGGGAAGGTTTTTTTGGAAAAACATGATTGAACACATTCTTAACAATAAAGATGCTAAAAAAATTTTATGTTGAAATTCACATAATGCAAAATAAAATTCACATAATGCAAAGGTTCTTTATCTTTTGAAACGAGATTGTGATCGTAGTATCGTGATATATTTTGGCACAATATTATATTGCTATAGTGGCACTGAATCTTATTATTTGTTTAATATTATTTTAGAATTTGAATAGACTTTTAGTTGCTGTATCTACTCTGATGGCATCACTCCTGGAGTCCACAAGGTGGCGCCAGACCTGGTTCTTCTCTTGTGGAAATGGGAAAGGAGGTCAGAATGTCCGAGACACTGTATGGAACAGATCCACAGAAGACCAACCAATAATATTGTATTGTGGAACAGATATCGTCATAGTAATGTATGGTCTTCTCTTTGGAGAGTCCCACCACTACTATTGAAGGTCAAGTCAAGGACCCTTTTATCAAGCTTTATTTTTAAGAGTCTAAGATTGTTTCTGCAACTGGAATCAAACGTAAACACAGTTCCGCCCAGGTTCCAATCAGGTTCTGCTGCTGCGTTCCGAAAATCGCAGTGATGTACTTAAGTGGATGAGACGAGATGTGAAAGAACAAAATAAAAAAATGAGTCTGAGGTGAGATGAGACACCTGATGAGATGAAAAGCTACACCCAAAGCAGTGGATGTGGAGGGGGTATGTAGATCTACACACTACTCCCATGAGGATCTTTGGACCTTTTAAACAAGAACTAGAACTTAAAAGTTACTAAAAAATTCCTCAAAATTCTCAGATTTTTCAATTCGAAAGTGTGATTTTATATTGTTTAAAAAAATGATGTCCAGTAGAACAATTCAAACAGCATCTAGAAGTTCCAAAGCTATTAAAAAAAAGGCTCGTCAGGGCAGATATAAATATGAGATAAGTGCATGGAAGTGTGGTGGCTTTCCTAGATCTGCTGCTTTCACCCCGCTCTGAAAACTAGACCCTGTCATCACGGATATATCCCTGTACAGGTGGCACCTGTGAAGATGGCTTAGGAGTTTGACCCTGGATACACTTGAGGATAGCATGGTCAGGAACGACTTATTGTAAACTTCTCGTAAAGACAGTTTGGCAAACAGAAGTACATAAAAACCATCATTCAAGACATGTTTGGTGTCTGAAGCTTCCAGAAGGTTGTTACTGTTTTTAGCCATGCTAACACAGTCACAGCTAACTGGTGGAGATTCCATTTAACTTGGAAGTAGGAAGTCAGAGCCAGGAATTGACCGTGTTCCAGTATGACATGTCAGAAAACCAGGCTCTGGACAGGTTAGCCATTGTTAGCCATTGTTCATAATAACACTTAGAAGCTGGATAGCACTGTGTGGACAACAGATTTAATGAGACACTTATTAAACAGAAGGTGGGTTGGTGAGGTTCCTCTAACTTTTCTAGTCAGAAATCTGACTTCAGAGGCTGTTCCAGTTGGAATTTCCTACTGGCAAATTGGAAATCCTGACCTCCCAGTTCGAATGGAATGTGCCGATACATCACTTGTCAGCTATGGTAAATCCAGTGCTAATGCTAAAGAAGCAAACTTCCATCACGAAGGTCTTGGCTGATGGACTACATTTGATGTAATGGGGAGACCTGTGTCAAGGACATTTTCTGCCAAACTATTCCTTCAATACGATGTTCAACACGTTCCCATGACCTTTGCTAAGCTCCTCTGAGGTATGGTAGAGATCTCCTGGAGTATCCAGTGCCCCATAAATGTGTTCTTTAGCACCAGGCAAAGCACCAGTATGAGCAATTAATAACAGCTGGTAACGTCAGAATTGCCTGAGAATAGCATTGCAATGCTAGGCTAGGCTGTAGCAAAAAGAGCTGGTAGAAAAGAGGCACCTACAAACCAGGGTTCTTTTCAATGGAACCTCTCAGGGTGACCTCCTATATGTTAAAGGCCAGTTAACTTCCAAGCTCTCAGGACATCTTTCTTACACAATTCAAAGATGGCGATGTTTTATGATGAACTGACCAATAGAAAATGTCTAAAATGGCATAAAATGAAATGTTGTAACTTAATTGCAATGAAAATTTGTAACGCAATTCCAAGGTTTCGTTCCACCAGTGACAATAGGCTTTTATTGAGAAAGGACCCTGACCAACTGCATGGTAGGCTGACAGGTGACTGAACTATGTGGCAAGGAACACCTGAATACTAAAACAGCAAATGTACAGTAATGTGAAAAAGTCTTGAGCACCCACTCATTTATTTATACTTTGCTTTGAATCGCCTGGTTGTTGCAAAAAAAACACTATTTTCTATTTTTTAGTAGATTAGACGAAAGAAATTGGCACAAATGTTTTACTCTGACAGGCTGCAGAACACCTAAAGATACACGGAGCCTAGATAAAGGAGTTCCAATCACTCAGCATTCAGCACCACCAGTATACTGATCACCGCCTGATCATCTGGAATAATACATAAGTCACTGTGTGGCTTAACAAACAAAAACATTCCTGTGAAAGATTCAGGGGTTCAGGGACTGGACTGAAAATGAGTGTCTTTGAAAGTCCTTAAGGAAGTCTGGAGAACTGTTCCTCAAGACTACAGTAAAATACAAAAAAATCTGGATCTTTGGAAGCAAAATATTAAGAAATGCGAGGGGTCAAGACATCTGTATTGTTGGTAAAATGTGTGGTTTTAGTACATTATCTGAATTTTTGGGGTTAAGAAGTATATTACAACTGCTTTTACTCCTGTTGCCTAAATTGCAATCCTGAAGTCTGGAGGTGCTGCAGCACCCCTCCCAACCCCAACGTCCTGCAATTTTTTTTAATGTGGCTCTTCTTCAGCACTGTATATGAACATGATAAAGTAACATAAATTGGCCCTTTATAGTCACACGTGATCACATCACAGCACAGCACACAGTGTGAACAGTGTGAACTTATTTCTCTGCATTCAACCCATTCATTAAGTGAAGCAGTGGGCAGCCAGGAGCACAACTCCCAGGGAGCAGTGTACGGCACCTTGCTCAAGGGTACCTCAGTGGTGCCACAGCCAATCCTGGGGTTCGAACCCACGGCCTTCCGATCACAGGGGCAACTCCATAACCACCAGGCCACTTAAACTTCCTAAAACTGGATGGGCTTTGTAGTGCAAAAGGCAAAAACTGACCCCAAATCAGCGTTTTTCACTCTGACACAGTGGACACTGGGGCAGGTCATGGACCTCCCCTTGTGCAAGAGCGCCACCTGGTGTGGGAGACACACAGAGTGTCCCATAGATGCTTTACATTATCACGATTGTCTCAGTGCACGTCCAGCTTAAACCAGTCTTTCTCTTTCTCTCGCACACAAACACACACGCACACCTCAGCATGGCTTTGACTCTAATGGCTGGATTGGAATACCAGGACGAGTACCTCATTTGCTCCAGAGCTCTGAAACCATATAAGGGAGTTTCTAAACACCTGTGAGCTGGGGTTGAGTCTTGGGTCCTGAATTTCCATGGAAACTGCATGAAAAGTGTTTGCTGGGTTGTGTTTTAGGAACGTGTCGCCCCCTCTCAGCCTGGGGCGGGGGGGGGGAGTTTAGTGGTTTTTGCAGGGGGGGTGTTGGGGTGGAGTTCTCGTCTCCAGTCACCTTCAGGGTAATTAATTCTCAGACAGCTAAGTTGATTTGATGTTTGCCGCTGAGTTGGATGTCTGTGTTTCCGTGGCAACCGCCAGGGTGGGAGTGGGGACTAAATGGTGACGGACTCATGATTGGAATAGCAATAGAAGCTTTTTCTGTTTCTTTTATTCCCTATTCCTTTTTGTCTCGGGACGCCACTCTCTCTCTATCTCTTTCTTTCGCTCTTTCTCTTTCCATCCTCTCCCTCCCTCTCACCCCCCCGCTCTCTTTCTTTTTTGCTTTCTCTCCTTTGCTCTCTCCCCCCTTTCTTTCTCTCTCTCCCTCTCTCTTTCTCACTTCAGCTCTTTCTCTCTCTCTCTCAGTGGTTTTGTGCCATTTCTGTTCTTCAGGGAGAAAGGGACTCCACCTCTACACACACACACACACACACACACACACTGCAGTAAGTGAGTTTAAGGTAAGATGGCACTAGAGAACTAGGTTGCTTTGACGCCAGTTGTTCCCTCTGGTTTCAGCTTTTAAATCTTAAAACCAATTACAAAAAGCATAAAGTCAAAGGAACACTTATAAGTAAACACTTCTTCTTTTTCTTGAAAATGCTTTTAAAAACAGCCAGAAACACCCATTTTCTTTCTGCTACCTTTGAACACCTGCCAGTGCTTTATTCGGCCAGACGGTAGGAGTGCACCTTTCTGGTTATTTTTGTACCTTTAGATCACCATTCAGTATGAAATGATTCGTCATCGTAAACTAATTTTATCCCTAGATTTGATGATTTCTTTTAAAATGATTTGATGTATCATATAAACACTTCAATTCACAGTCAGATCTTAAACTACAATCCAATTACATTACAAATTATATTACCACTTAATTACACTACAAATGACATTACAATTCTTTTGATTCCTTCGTTTTGCTTTGATTTTCTTGATCAAAAATCTATCAATCAAAATGCTTGATTTAAGCAATCTGGAATCAGAATTTCTTTTTTAAAAAAGTAACTATTAGTTACTATATACAAAACAGTGTATCATAAAAAATCTTTTTCTCCTAGATTTCTATTTTGTTGGGAAAATTTGACACAGGCTCAATTTTATATAATTTAATGGAATATTCTAACCTTCCAAAATCAAAACCATTTTTACACCCCTAATTGTAAATGTTTTGGCCTGGCTTTGCATGCCGAAGAGATTTTTTTACCTCTAACAGTAACGAATGCAGATGTGTGTTATTTTAATGGATATGGGGCTCATATCCATCTGGAATAAATGTCTTATGATGGTGGACGAACTGCACAGTCAATGGAAGAGACAGAACAGAAAACAACAAAAAGGTGGATATTATTTGATTACAGTCAAAACCGGAGGTGGAATAACGTCTCATTTTAATTGAAAAAAAGGAGGAGTTAATACACAGAATGACATCACTGACACAGGTCACGATGATACAGCAAGAAATACATCACCATCATCATCATCATCATCATCATCATCATCAAAGAGGAAGTTGAAATTTCATCCCTAAACCAAACAAGTCTGAGATTTTTGCACCGTTTCAAGGAAATTTACCCTAAACTACTAAAAAAAATCCCAGCAGAACCAGGTGAAGACGAAGTTAAAAATGATCACCACCTTAAATAAAACGACCAGAGAGAGAGAGAGAGAGCAAGAGAGAGAGAGCTTTATAAACAGCTGAACAGTTCTGGTGAAGGTTGGGAATTTTTATGCTTCATTCATTTAATTTCTTTTTATTTATATTTATATTAAAAAAAACAAGAAAAAGTGTAAAAAAAAAGGCACCACAGGAGGTGAGATACTTCCACACCGTCCACTATCAATGGTGGCAAAAGTTTGTAGCAGTAGTAATATTATTAATATTATTACTAATAATGATAAGATTAATACAACGGTTTAAACTGTACTGAATGAAGAAATGTGTGCTAGATGAAAGAATGTATGTTTTTGTTTTTTTATTTTAATTTAATAAATTTTTTTGTATATGAGTGGTGAAATAGTATGCAGCAGTGATGCTGAGTGGTTTTTTATGTTTGTATATTAAAAGGCATAAAAACTGATAGACCAAACTATACAGTCAAAAGCTGTTTTAACTGACAGAATCTTAAAAATTTCTGTAAATTGGATTTTGAGCTAAATTTAAATGTAACTGTTATAAAATTGGACAGAAAGGTTGAATTTGAGTAAGATAGTGACCCAAAATGTGACACAAAATTAGACATTCCTTTGCAATTCTGTTTCTCCTCTGAGGAGAAAAATAACACCATCATGCATTACAACAAAACCGCTTTCAGTTTCAATGATAGAAAATCTAAAATTTTCTAAAATGTAAAAATGCTCAAGGCTGTTTTTTTATATTCTCTTTAAAGGAATTTCTACCTAGTTTGAATCATGCCTATATGTACATCACCACCAGAGGAACTTAACAATATACCTTCCGTCCAGCACAACTTTGGCTTTCAAAGCTTTCAGTAGATGTTTTAACTTACAATTTACCTTAAATTGCCCTTCTAGACTTTCTAGACCAGTCCAAATTTCCTCTTTCAAGAAAAAAATAAAACATTCCACTGGGTTACTATGTTTTTTTTCTTTTCTTTTTCTTTTTCTAACATTTGGGGAAAAAAACACTGGGAAGAGTATGTGCTATATTTTTATGTTAAGGATCCTCATATGGCTTTGGTTGGACAGTTTTTCTTTCTTTTTTTAATTGAAATTCTATTTTTGAATTCATCTTAGTTTTTTTTTTTAGTTAAACCCCCCAAAACAGATTCCCTCCTACGCTCTTATAGCAACAAACTTCATCAACATGTCGGAAAAACAGTGAATATACACAGCAGGAAGAGTGAAAAAGGCCAAAAGTGGTTTGAAATGGGGACATGAAGGGAGGTGGACAGTACATCTGATTAATAAAGTGTTGGAGGAGATCAAAACCTTGGCGTTTGACCAAACTCCGTTGAAAAAAGGCTGCTGATCTGTTTAAAACACACCAAACCATCGCACGGACGAGGAGAGAAGGTTACAAAAACAGATTAATATAAAGTATCAATGCTGCAACAAGGTTCTTTGTACAAGTCGGACTGAAACACTCTTGTAAAAATGTTCATTTGCTGCTTGGAAATTCGCAGAACCAAGCGGCGAAGAAATAGTATGAAAAAAAGTCTGGTCGTTTTGGCTTGAAAAGTGACGATGACTAAACGGTTAGCAAAAAAGCAGAAATGCATTGATATTACAAACTGCACATTTTATTTTGTTCTTTAAACATTATTTAGTTCTTGTGCTAAAAATCACTTCAAAAATGCAGAAAAAAGATGAGTTACATCAACAGACTGCTTGTAAAAATTTGGGTGTGGGTGTGTGTGATTTTTTTTTTGTGCATGTCACTGTATGTGCCCCGCACATACAGAAAGAACACTTTAAACGTTTTAAAAAAGAGGGAAATGAATCCGGAAAGGTGCTAGAAATGGATGCAACGAATTCTCAAGCAGCAAACAGCAGCTGGGATGACAAACGCACTCCTCCACACCACTAGGGGGCGATGCTGACGTTTCAGAGACGTAGAACACCAGAGGTACCTCTGTGATTAGCAGATCAGGTTGAATGACTGGCCTCTGCAGAGGTGGGAGGAGCTTACATGGATTCTCCCAGTGAATCGTTGTCGTCGTCCAGAGAGAGAGGAAGATAAAGGTCCTAAAGGTCAGAGGGAAGGGACAAACTTTAGAGAGAGAGAGAGAGAAAGAGAAATAAAGAGAGAAAGTGAGAGAAGAGAGATAGGAAGAGAGATAAACAGAGAGATGAACAGATAAAGAGAGAGTGAAGAGAGAAATGAAAGAGAGATGAGTGGAGAGATAAAAAGAGAGAAGAGAGAAATAGAGAGAAGAGAGAAATAGAGAGAAGATGGGAAAAAAGGGATAATGAGAAAGGGAGAGAAGAGAAGAGAATAGAAAGAGAGCCAAATAGAGAAGAGTAGATAAACAGAAAGGGGAGAGTATAGAAGAGAGATACAGAGGGAGAAAGAGAGAGAGAGAAGAGAGAGCACAGAGCGATACAGAGAGAGAGGAAGTGAGACAGAGAGACAGTATGGGATTGTACCTTCTGCTTGCGGGAGCTGCCTGGGCTGGTCGGGGTGGAGATCGGAGACTGTTTAGAGATGGGAGTCGATAACTGACTACTGGAACCAGTTCCATTAGCTACAGACAGACAGAGAGGGAAAGAGAGAGAGAGAGAGAGAGAGAGAGAGAGAGAGAGAGAGAGAGAGAGAGAGAGAGCGAGACAGAGAGAGCGAGACAGAGACAGAGAGAATGTATGGGAGAGAGAAAGTGAGACACAAGGGGAGAAAAAGAGAGAAAGTGGAAGAGAGAGAGTGAGTGAGAGAAAGAGAGAGAGAGAGAGAGAAAATATAAGAGAAAGAAAGATGTGTGTAAACAGTGTGTGTCTCTTTATCAGCACTGTTGAGGGGGTCAGGCCCTGTCTGGTTGTGTGTGTGTGTGTGTGTGTGTGTGTGTGTGTGTGTGTGTGTGACTATGTCTGACCGCAGGTTGCTAAGAGACCACAGATTGTGTTCAGTGAGGGAAGGTGGTGTGATGTGGCGCGGTGGCCTGACTGCACTGTGGTTAGTGATCAGACTCAAACACACCCTGGAACAGAACACACACTCTAGACCAGAACACACACTCTGGAAGAGAACACACAGTCAAGAAGAGAACATACACTCTGGAACAGAACACACACTCCGGAGCAGAACACACACTCCTCAAATGAAATGACTTCACAATTACGATGTCATTATTTTGTTGTTGTTGTTATTTTGTAGCCAATCAAAGCTAAACTAGACCATCCAGGAGCTCCAGCAGCTTTAGGGTCCCCTTTACGTCTCGGCCTCCCCAGTCTCCAGATCTTTCTCCTACTGAGCTGCAGGGACAAGTTGGACCCACAAGTTCCCAGTGAGTGTCCAGCAAATGAGACAAAACTGTTTGCTGCTTGAAAAGGTGCTGGGAGGGTTTAGACACAAGTTATTTCCAAAAATTGCTGGAAAAGATGTGGTGAATCAGTGCTGCTGTGATAAATGCATGGGGGCTTATTTTGATGCAGTTTGTACATAAAACTTTTACATTTATTAAATTGCACTTTCAGTGTACATTGTTATACTTCAAAACCAGTCAATTACACTTGTTTTCTAATGTTTTTTTCTAATAAAAATGTGAAAGACCAGCATATCATTTATTTATTTATTTTTTAAAGTAGGCCCAAACCCCTGACCTATAGTTTATGCATCATTTCCACTTCTTCAATAATTTTAGATTTTTTGTTTTCTTTCTTTAAAAGGCGATTGTAAGCTGAATCAGACTGACCAATAACTCTGCTTGACTGATTTATTAACTGATTATTGATTGGTAACAGTGTAAAATGATCAATTAGTTAGTGGCATGTTACAAATAGAGGCTGTGATTGTGGACTCTAACTAACACACACACACACACACTCACACACACAGGGCGTGGAGATGAAAGGGTTAATGGGGATGTTAGTGAAGGTCAAACAAAACAGCAGGCGTGATATACTGAAGAAAACTATTTTTATTTTTAAAAGATGGACACGAGAGGACAGAAATGTGGGGGACAGAGATGGAATCAAAAAATAAATATAGTTAATAAAATAAAATGAACAGACAGAGATGGGTTAACATCCACGACAACACAGACCGGTCAGGGCATTCAATTCAGTCCACTGTTTCACATTCTGGCCTTAACGCCAATAAACATCATTTTATTAATGATTTTAATGATAAAATTTGTTATTGTACAGTCTTTACAGAACTGAGGGTTCTCACAGGATAGCTTACAATCCTTACGATCATGCTTATTAGCCATCTGGGAGGTGTTGGAATGAACCCAGTGCACTTTTTTTGGTCCCCTGTGTCGCCACTCTCAGGTGAGACCCTGTGGAACCAGCAGAACCGCTCAGAGGAGAAGATTTACATCTGTGTGTGTTGACTGTATGGACATCCACACAACTGTAACTATAAAGATCCTCTCCATTCACACAGAAGAACCACTTAAAAAAGTCTGGAGGAACCTCACTGAACACCATTGGGACCACCGTAAATTAACTAGAACCTCACTGAAAAGTTCAGTGGTCATTTGGAACCACAGTAAGAAAACTGGCAAAAAATTCTAGAAACATAATTTTTAAAAAATGTGAAACCGCATCAGAAGTGTGTAATGTTCCCTACACACTCTAGAACTGAATGTTCTAGAATCACAGTAAATGTTCCAGAACCCATAGGGTTCTAGGGCTGCCTATAGGGGGCACTGCGAGAAAGGGCAGAGGCTCCGCTGGAGATCAGACTGGTGTGTGTGTGTGTGTGTGTGTGTGTGTGTGTGTCTTTGGCCAGTTCCCAATGCTGGTCCTCTCTCACCTATTAGTCTTTCTCGCTCTCTCTCTCCTCTCCTCTCCGTCCTTCCCTCTATCTGTCTCTCTCTCCATATGTTCCTCTACAGGACTCATCCTTCCGCTCTGAATTATTAATCAGGTGAAACAACCGAAAGTGACAAACTGTCCCTTCAGATTAAACCCCAAAACCCAGCTGGGGTCGGGTGAGAGAGATTCTGCCCAGTTCTCTCTCCCCCTCTGTCTGTTTTACCTCTCTTTTCCTCTCTCTGTCCACCAGTCTCTCCTTGATCACCCCTGATCTTCCCCATCTGTCTGGCTGTCTGTCTGGCTGCCTCCCCCTCCCTACCCCACATGGTTAGAAACACTCTGTTGATGCACCTAAATCCTCTCCAAAATGTTTTTGCATAGTTAGGCTTTACAGAACATCGGTAAAACCGCCTCTCAGCTTCAGCTGTTCTTACACCACAATTTTTCTGCCTGATTTGCCACCTTTGGGGCTCAGATTTCTTTACAATGGATGAGAATGAAACCAGACGTCTCCAACACAAATCCAGCCTTGTTATTCACTATCGCCCCCCAGTGAAGCTCCACGTGTCTCTGAGTGTTTATGTGGATTCTGATGATGGTAAAATAGTGGAGAATCTGAATTAAATCATTTTTCTTTGGGGAATATTTGGCCTCACAACGCTCTGCATGCATCCCTCCAGTAATTTAGTTTTAGGACCAAAAGCTTCTCAAAACTGTGGTAGAACAACATCTCAGACGTCAGGTGGTGCAACCATAACTGTTTCATGGATTTTAGGGGCAGACGTCTGGTTCATCTCCACTGTGAACAGTTTAACCAGCATTTTATTAGATACTAAAATGTGCCCTGAGAAACATTAACTCACAAACACCAGTAAGAGAAATCATGAAATAACAATAACAAAAATAAATCAAGCATTCCAATTGAAGTAGGGAAATGAAGTATCATGTAAAATCATAAATAAACTAATGTTTATGAGTGTAATGAGTGGACAGGCAAAGGAGGTTAGTATAAACATGCGGGGAGGGGCAATCAATCATAATAGCATAATTTGCATAGTTAGCATATTACAGATTTTATAATAAGCACAGAATAAAGGTGAAAAGAGTTAATTAGCATAGTTTTAGTGACATGACAGGAGACTGAAGTGTGTGTGAGTGTGTGTGTATTTGTATATGTGTGTGTGTGTATTGTTATGTGTGCATATGTGTGCGTATGTGTGTATATATGTGTGTGTGTATGTGTGTGTGTGTGGGTGGGTTGAGCTGCTATAGACTCGGTGTGGAGTTTGTAATAACGGGCTCACTGGACTCAGCGGGAGATTTACTGCGGCGAACTGGACCGGGACTTTTAGCAGAGCCTCTCTGACCTTTAGGGGTCTTCATCACCCGACACTCTGAGAGAGAGAGAGAGAGAGAGAGAGAGAGTGAGAAAGAGGGAAGAAAGAGAGAGAGAGGGAGAAGAGTGAGTGAGAGAGAATAAAACATGTTTTTCAAGAATAAAAAGTTGAAACTCCCCTCCCCCCACTCTAGATATAGCCGTTCTGTTGAGACATGTTTGGTGTCTAAAATGTCTTTCTGTAGGTTTAGCACTGGAGCTACAAGGCTAATGTAGCTATCAAGTAATGGATGTCTATCGCTCGCTAATTAGCTTGTTAACTTTCACACACTCACCTCAGAGTGGGTGGAGGTGTTAAATAGTCTCTAACAGGCTCACTTATGTGGTTTCTGACACTGTATGACTCACTGTTATCTATAGACATGGACTAAACTCTGTACTTTGTTCTGCTTGGATGATTAATACATAGGTCACTGTGTGTCTTAAGAAACAAAAAAAACCCCTCTTAAACTGGTCAGGTTCAGGGACTGGACTGGAAATGAGAGTCTTTGAAAGGAAGCCTGGAGAACTGTTCCTTAAGACTATATTAAAAATAAAGTCTGAAATTTTGGAAGCAAAACATGATGAAATGTGTGTGTGTGTGTGTGTGTGGGGGGGGGGTGTCAAGAGTTCTTTTTTTTT